>LUCH01001935.1:31971-67772 GCA_013368495.1 Paragonimus heterotremus | reverse complement strand
ATGCGAGGCGGTAAAATACATGCAAACTGATCTCTCCCGTAACACTGGTAGTGTGGTGGGGTGGGGGGTGTCGTGATCATGTTTTACTACCCATACCACTGCTATTCAGTAGCAGGCGCCAGGGCATTGATTTTGACATTGACGTAGCCGCGACACAGTTCCATTACGATCAGTGCAGTGCGCCGTTCTGGCCGTCCTCTGGGGCTGCATCGATACAGCAACGTGCGCACATTCCATGCTCCAAAACAGAGCTTCTTGCGTCCACAGGCCTATTTCACGTTGCTCGTCGGGTTACTGAAACTTGAGTCAGCATTATCTGCTCGGGGACTAATATTGTGGGTACGGTATAAAGGTGAGTGATTGGCAGTAGCATATTTCCGCCTATCCACCCCTGCCATGTGCAGCACATAGGGCGACCCGGTTTATCTTGCCCGATGATCGATGCAATATGATATGTGGTTTATTTGGTATCATCATCGTTTTTGTGGGCATCGGACACTGCCAGGACGCCCAGATCTAGACAGGAGAGCGATTAGGGCGCTCAACGTAGGCTTTGGCTCAAAAGCCTATACCGCAAGGCAGCAGGTGACACACGTACACATACGCATCAGCATCAACCATCCAGAACAGGCTCGACAGTCACAACCCGAGACATTCACATAGAGATAATACTGCACAGACAAACCAATCACGCATACAGAGAATCATATCAGGCAAAAAAAGAAAATAACAAGCCGGAACAAGATACAACACACAGACACCATACACAACGAACACCTCACAACGGACGCATTTGCTTTTAGTCTGGCTGCTCCCCTTTGGCCAATCTGACAGGGTTGAACCTGCAACGACCGTGGTCGTAGTCAGCACAGCCTTCCGGATCAAAACATCACACAAGCCTGATCACCACGCCAAGGTAGCAGAAAAGGTCAGGTCGGGTGTTATCAACAGTTGTGCGCGCCTTCTGTCCACGCACTGCTCTTCTGCGGGCGCGATTGAGGAGCAGATTGAAGTTGGCTAATTGAGCAAAAATGGTTAACTACTTTAACATGTCTTGCTTTCACCAATTCTACAGCCTTACATGACTGTGCATTTTGAACAGTTTTCTCTTCACTTTGTTCAACTGGGTATAAATAATCTCAGAGATTAAGTGTAATTTTTCGTCCGTCTAGGTAGTTATCAATGGTACTAAGAAAAACTCCATTCTCGTATTCGGCTTTTACCTGCAGTCTCAGTAGATCCAGACTGACAGAAGGATCTTCACTCTCCTAGTGTGTTAATTGACCAACTTCTGTATCCGATAAAAGTTTTCTTCCTACCCACCGTAATATCCAAGCATTTAGTTGTTCTCTCTGTGGAAAAACCATCATTTAGTAGTGCATGGTTGAACTTCCAAAGCAACGGCAGTCGCCCTTCACTCAATACGACTGTCATAAACATTAAGCGTAGGCTGAAGCGTTTCCTGCGAACAAGGTTTATGTGAGGTACGACCGGATATTCTTATGACTACATAAGTTGAGCTTGGTATTATACATGAGAGCTTGTCTAATGAAATAAGTTCGCGCGCACTAGTATTACTCACATTTTCACAGATGAGCATGCCACAAAATGAAACCGGGATGTCTGCTGAATTATTTCCTCAGTCTGGACCAGAACCCATAAGCAAGTTCAAGTACCCGGTCATTCAGAGGTAACTTCATACAACTTCACCATAAAATTTGTCTGAGTGGAAGTCAAGCCCTGAGATGACATGACAGTACATTTGCATACTGATCGAAATTAACTCAGGTAAGGACCCTGTATACTTTGCGTGGAAGTCTGTTGATTTAGCAACTGACCCCACCAGAGATACACAGAGGGTAAGCGTTGATGTTTCTCAGATGGGTTGAGGATAAGTATTTTCATTTCAACGGAGGTGTGTCATTATTTTTAGACGTTCGAGTGAACGGTTCATCCAATGTATGCGACTTTCTGTCAGATACCATTCACTTGTCTTGATAAATCATAACACTGAAATGCGGCTGATTGTGGCTAATCAAACTCTCACATCCAGCTCCCTTGATTGATGGCTTGCCAATAACTGGATATTTGAATCATATGCACAAGTGAACACAAATGGTAGGCAGTGTGAATTTGCTCCGAAATGGACCGAATTTCCTTCTCGTATACCAATACCGGATCGGTCCACACTTGATGAACAGTGGAATGAACGAATGAATGTTATGTATAAGAGCAAATGAGAAGTGATGGATTGATGATTAAGGGACACTCATCCTTGATCATGTGGGCGATCGATACTGACAGTAGCAAACAACCAGTTTTTAATTCAAACTGGGTTGGTCGAGTATGTAATAGGTTCAAGTTCATAGGTTTGTGCAACAGAAACACCAAATAATTATATATTCCTGGGACGGAGTTCAATGTCGGTTACACGTATGAGGCGTGTAACGTGGTTCGCAAAATCCCTTACAGAACAGGTCAATAAGGAGAATAATGAGAAAGGACTGAAACTAATCAGAACTGATAGCTAGTTCGATTGCCCAGCAGATTCCTCTCAGAAAATATTGGTGAGACGAAGTGGATAGATTAGGGGCATCCATTGGCTTTTATTGTGAATTGTTTGACCGATTCATCATGACTTACCAGCTGACAAATTCTCATACTTAGTAATCCACTCCCAGTGTTCATCCTTATCTCAACCAGTCATTGTAAGGGAATGCTGTCACCTGTGTATAGTCTGTCCTTGGTCGTACTGTTCTGTTGGTAGTGGCTTGCAGACCCTTAAGCCACTCATATAAGGCGGTTTGTCTCGCCTGCATCACGCCTAGGCCACCGGAATTCAAAGTGTACTTACAATGGTTTACTACCTGCCCTGAACACTATTCACCCAGGCTTGGAGACCGCGATTGGTTGATTATACTGGGTACTTTAGCCTTGCTTTTAGCAGTCATAAGTCACGGATTGGCGGTCACGAGATGTATTATCTAAAAAAGCCGTTGAGACCGAGTATTTATTACACGGAATGTACCAATGGTGTCGTATAATGTTATGAACAGCACCGACAAGCACACATCAAGAACATGTAGCCAGTCCTAGCTAATGGTATCCAGTATTCTCTATATGCTGCGTATGGTTTATCTGTAGCGTACACAAATGTCTCAGCATCGATAACTGTTTCCCCCTAAAACGACACATTACTTTTCTGGTCGCGATCCACCAGTATGCTCTGGTTCCAACACAGTATTTAGTCCGGTCAAATTTACGCATAGCATTTTCCAACAGAATGCAGGTTTTGCAGAAGAAAACGTATCTCAATCTGAACAACATTTTCGAACGGGTTGTCCACCTCGATCTCAAGTTGCCTTCATCACGGCATCATTATATGCATAACATGATCGCGTAAGACATGTTGACAGGGAGTGGGGAAACACGGTCCAATGACAAGCCCACTAAACTGAGACATGCTAGCGACGCTTACCGTAAATCTAAAAACAGCATGGCTTGCTTCAGACTCCATGGGAAAATTGTTAGTTTTCGAAAATCTTAGTAATATGAAAATTTGTTCATGTCGTGGATGCAGCTTTTTATTCATCGCTCGGTGTGAAAATTAATGTTATAACAATCCGTTGGGGGACAGGGGAATGCATTTTTAGGTTATCCATTCGCAATCACCTATGCAATCTGGTTGCCAGTCCAGCGTTTCCCTTCGAACTCCGAAATGCTTACAGAGACTTGTGTGAGCAACGACATGCTATTGATCCTAGATCACTGTGACCGAAACGCTGAGACGATGGGGCCGAGTGACCTGACCTGAAATGCTCATTCACGCCCGTTCCGGCTGGAATAACTTCGGTTACAGCGGTGTTGAGGTTGATGACTTACCCGGCTCGGTTAGAAGGCTTGTTTTTAGACAATCCCTTTGATTTGGACTCCGGATTTTGTATTCGGGTCCGCACCACGTGGACGATCGGTATTACCTTGGTTGTTTCAGTCCTGCCTTCAGTTGTCAAGCCATTCGTCAACTACCCGAGACAGCGCTTACTCGACCTATGCGGCCGTTCAAACGAGGGCAAAGTCCAAAACCTGTGCCAGTTTGAGTGAGCCCCTCATATGCTCACTGACGGGATTGGTTTGTCAGATGGCCTGTTCGTGTGTTCTACATCGTACGAACACACCCATGGACTCAGCGCTCATCTCGTACGTGTTGGCCTGCTCCCCCGTCAACTTGGTAACCGGGTCCAATCAAACTAGCATTTTTCACTCATGCATATCAATTTATGGTAATCGAAGGCCCGCGTAACGTTGTAACAACAGTATAATTGAATAAAACAGAATACAAAACCTGGTGGATGCAAACACTTCGTATTGACTAGTCAGTGCCAAATTTACGATAAGATGGATTATATATATATATATATATATATATATATATATATATATATATATATATATATATATATGACATGTAGATATTAATGTACCAGACATACGTGAGCCTCAGAGTTGAATAACAAAATATATGTACTTATTAAAGTTATTATCATTTTGCTTAATGCAAGTCACTGCCCAAACCATTGAAAGCTCGTAAGGTGCAATGGGGATCAGGTTGATGTACACGGAATACTTGTAACTCGTTTTCTGAATGAACCTAACCAATCCTTGTAGTTGAAAATTCTCTCAGTAGTACCATGTGTTGTTTAGTTTATGTGCCGGAGTTAAAGAACGACCATTTGTATCCTCTTCATTTCCCTTGAAATGTCCTGTGTCGTAGATCAATCACAGAACTTGACGGTTTTCTAATTTGGTAGTATTCGTGGCCGATAGATATGTCAAATTATGGGCAGAATAATCTGCCACAGTGACCGAACTTAAAGTAGACATACGCATTACCTTCGCCATAAACGGCTTGCATCACACCACTTACGGTTTCACCCCCACACCAACTATCCAGTGTAGACTCTAAGGACTAAGACCAAGAGGCGTGCGAGCAGAGACCTTGGTGATCCGGGAAGCCAATATTGGCTAGCTAGACAGTAAGTTAGTGTGAAACTGAAACCCTTATCTTTTGGTAACAAAAATAGACAAACTTCAGTGGTGAGATGTAAGCTGAGTAGAAATACATTAACAATATAAGACAGTAAGTGAGGGAACACGGGAGTACATATTAGTGCATTGTTATTCTCCGAGGTCTCATGGTGATTATCATGTTTCAACTGCCTTAGTTTGGTAAGCAGGTTTTTTCAAATCATATTTTGAATGTCTAATCTCAGCAACGTCTTTTCCTGGCTCACACAATTTTTCCGCGTCACCGACCAACATTTCGATGTGAACGGGCTATTTTCAAATTTGTCAGTCTCAACAAGGTCTGTTGACTGTTGACGTACGTCGTAATTTACACTAATTAACGTGAATAACTTCTTAATATGATGAACCATTATGTTTCGTTTTCTCTCCCTTACGTACTACACTTTTAGTATCAGGACAGTACCGTCAAAACGGATAATTTCATCACACTAATTGTGAGTAGCTAGACAGGTGAATTTTTAAACGTACTTATCCAGGTAAACAGAAGAATTTATGAGGAGCAAGGAAGCAAGCGATGCTGTTTTCTCTCCTATGATATCTAAGCTGACAAATTCTCCCGTTACTATTTTTTTCCGCGTCAGTTTACAGATGAGTGTTTTGTTTGATATTGATTAAAACGCTTGGAAAATCTTTGCCGAAATTAAGCACTAAGGTGTCTGCACACATCCAAGTACGAGATGTGACTAGCCGACAAGTTAAGTGACGTAATGCGGCTAGGTTGCAACAACGATGACTACACAAAACTTACACCATATCAGCAGCTCACGTCCCTCCTCTGCCAACAGCACAACGCTTATCGTAACTGATCTATCATCCATTTGTCAGTGAGCCTCTACATTTGATTGACGGCTATTGCTTATTGACACAGTGTTATACTCTACATTATTAGACGTTCAGGTCTGTTGTATTGCTAGTGTAAGTCAGGGGCGGTCCAGCAATGGTAGTCTACTATTGCAAGACGATCGAACGCATCGTGGAAACGATAAACTCCGGCAACCATATTCACCTGCACGTCCACGTGGTAGTTTGTGCGATCATAATTCGCGGACGTGAATAGGCTAAGGATCAATCGTCTAGTCAAGAAAGTCACATGACCCAGTTCAATCGAACGTAGGCAAACACGAGGTCACGGATTTATCGGAATACCATGGGTGGTGAAGCATTCAACGGTACCCGCCGCACAAACACACGTCCTGTCTGCATGCACATACCTACCAGGCCATAACAATGATTGACACATTTCTTTTGACATTAATTTATGGAATATAGTCATCTACAATAAGAATTCCTTCACCACCACCAGTTGTTAAACGCATGACACCTGTTTTGAGTTTCCACATAAACATTCCTTGTGCCGTCAGCGACCTTTCCTCAGATCACAACAAGGTGCTATTCATAGTTTTAGTATGACTTGTGAAAGCTCTAAAACTTAGCTATTCATGTGGCTTCTGTTACGTGATAGTCTACCATCATAGTTTTCCACACGAAATCATGTCTGTCTACGGACGGCAATTGGCACGTCAACTTGTCGTGTTCATTATACGAGAGCGCATTCCAGAATTTGGAATACTGTGTCTCGTTTATGAGCTAAACATATAATTAAACGTCACGCGGTGGCTTACCGTGTCGCTTACCAACATATTGCAAGACATAGTGGGAAGCCTACTGTCCGTACACAAGACTGCTCACGTCTTGGAAAGGAGTGAACAACGTTGACAAACGCTGTCGGTCAGGTTCTAACGGGTTACCAATTTTTGGTGGACGGTATAAAACGTTTTCAACCCAGAATTCCATTTGGAAATCACTAGTTTTCAGTACAAACATTCGGCACTAAGATCCTCATTGAGGTTCGAGCAGTCAAACTCTACACTAGATACTTTTGTCAACAACGGATGGGTAAGAACACTGAAGGAGGAGTTACGTGAAGGACAGAAAGTATTGAGGCAGAAGATCCACACATAGTGTTAAGTAAACGGGAAGAAAGAAAGGCAGTACACTATGATGAACTGTGTAGAGATTGAACCAAATACTTGGAAAGAATGGCATCAATCACGAGGAAAGAAACGTAACATACAAGCTGAAATCATCTGGATAGATTTACATACCAAACGGAGACGACTGAAACCAACTGCAAACTGCGATTGTTAGGCTATTTAAAATTTGTGAAGCTGTTTTTAGAGAAATGTTCATTTATATGTCTGTAGCTTCAGTACCCCACAGTTTAACATGAATTTTTTAAAATGAAACTAGGTTAGTGACTTTTATGAAGCGCACCAACGCCCACTGCTGTTTTATTGGTTGCGGAGGAATATAATTACTAATGAGTTAATTAATAGCAAATCTACGTATTGTACTCTCCTAGGTAGTACATGGTGTCAGCAAACAGAAACTAAAGTGACCGTACGATAAAGTATGATAGAATGTTATTAGACTGGCAGTACAAAATCAAAATTGAGATCATTAAGCTTTCGTGTACTGCTTAGCTTGGACTTCACTCTGCGTCATCTATAATGTCAAGTGAGAGGCAAACTGATTAGCTCTAAGCTAACCTGTTTCAGTAGTGCTCGGTTTCAAAGTCTGTTTCCTGACGAAAGTTCGTGCTTTCCTAAAAGGCAGATTCAGTGGAGGATTCAATGACACTTTAGCCACTAAAAGGTTACCTAATGTGCTGATGCGCTCATCATGCATGTTTCACAACCACCTCCATCTTGCGATGATATCGTCACCGTATTGTGTTTAAATCGACTCTGATGAATACCGCTAACCAACACTTCCGCAGGTAAAAATACTAGTTATGTCATCCATTCATCTGTCTCACTTCCCACTAGGCGATCGTATTGAGGTCGAACAGGTTACCAGACTGATAATCCAATTGAGGATGCGAACCCAAAGAACACTTCCTTAATTGAAGTCATGTGTTACAACGTTACAACTCTATCATCGTTGACGCGTAGCGTCGCACATGCACAACATGTTGTACTTTTAAGTTAGATGAGCAACTCACATTGGCCCCAGAACTTTTTCTTAACTCTAGTCCGAAGGCTCCTCTATCCAACAACAAGAATATAGTTGTATACAAAGGACAACTAGTGCATAGGACGTGTTGATATTTGGGTTTCTCAGTCCACACTAGCCGTTTTGAGTGTTAGCCCAACCCATTCAGCGGTCAACTCTGACACTTGAATGTAACGGATAGTCAACTGAAGTTACATTCGAAATTGCAAAAGAGTGCCGTTAAGATGTGAGCATGCATTGGTCGATCAACATACTGTTAATTCCGTCTTTGAGGCTCCTGTGATATCATCACTGCTGTATCATCAATTTGTTTCTAGGCTCACGCAGTTTTAGATTGATGTATGGGGGGAAAGCACACAGCTAGAAAAAATGATACAAGAACGACAAAGTAATCATTCTGATTACTTTATATTTTCAGAATAAGATTATGACAGTTCCATTCAGATATGAAATCTAGCTTTTGTCTTCTAACGTAATGAGCTCACAATTCTAGTCAAGTATGATAGAAACCGACGATACCGCCAGCACATCAAAAAGTGATAAAAACCTTTGTCTAGGACGATAAAACTAATTACAGTGACCTCACAACTGTGAGTCAATCAAGAGCATACTGCGGTTATTTTTGAAGCCTGTTGAGATCATTTGATAACGAGATGATATACCGTCTGACGCATTTCGTCGCAATCCTCACTTGTACACTGTAGTCCATGTTACGGACACGTTCTCGTTGTTGCAGACAGTCGATTTACTTTTACCCTAACGCTTGCTTATTTGTCTTACTAGCCATTGGTGGTCTGGTTAAATTGGATCAATAGGTTTCTGTTTTCTGACTGGTTGTTTGTCAGACTGGGTCATGTTTATGAGTAACATGTCACATTCGTTTTGGCCACCCACTGAGTGGCAGAAATTCAGTGTACTCTTTCGAGTCTCGTGTTCTGATTGCACACGGCTGGGGGTGTTATAACCGTCCGCATATATTGTGATATTCAGGGTGTGCAAGGTGGGGACGTAAAATACAGGCCAACAAAACCATGCTGATATAAGTAACCATGTTCGTCCATAGTACAAAATCAGTTCCATCTCATGACCGGCGACTTTGAGTGTGCTTCCATTACTAGTCCCGTGTAATGTTTCAAACGTTTCTGCCCTTCTGACATTGCGCCCGAAGACTGGAAAGTGATGTACGGTCGTTGACGTCCAGCACTTGTGTTGAACTGGTTTCAAAATCTCTGTTTTTGAAGCCTGATTGTTTAATATCCACCACAGTATACGCGGTCACTCGGTTTTACAACCGCTTTTCTGTTTCTTGCCTAAGTTGGTAGCAAGGTCCTCACATTGAAATTAATAAACACAGTCTATACAGCCATATAGATGCACCGGTTCCTTCGTCGGTGCAGTAATTATCCAAGGTTATTTGCTCAAAATTATCGAAGTGGTTGTGTACTAACTGTTACTTTCGGCAGTCACTTAATCACATTCTTACTTTTGCTGACATGACATCATCTAGTTCTGCAGGTATTATTTGTTACTTGGGTTGCGCACGAACTGTTTGGAAAATTCATGAACCATCACTGAGGTTAAGGTGTTTGTTGTTGTCACTTTTTTTTAACTGTCTGCGTGTGTCATATGCGGATTGGTAAGTCACAAACCATCTCAGTAACCTGCTTAAATGGTCCACTGCTCTTTACCCAGATGAATCCGAATGCAAACATTTTTCGGAAGAACGCGGTGAACCACTAGGCAGCCTGTGTTTTGAACGGTGATAATGGATATTTTGTGACACATAATGTATATCATGAGATTTTTGACAAACGCATGTAGCTGGTGATGTCACCAGCAGTGAATCTCTTGTTGGTCACTGATTCCTGGATATTCTGAATGCCTAGACCTAGAATCAGGCATTAAGTACTTCATTCGTGATCCAGAATTTCATACGGAAACAAACGGCTTGTGTTGTGAGAGCTGAAAACAACTTTGAATGAGTTTATATGCAAGCAACGTAACTAGGGCACACCTAAAACCATAGCAGTGGGTCTGATTGAGGTGAGTGTACATTGTGCTATGGTCAGTGTCAACAGTGCATGTGATCAGCCAACTGGAGTTGTGAACCAAAAAAACCAACACAAAAGGTATATGTTTCAACACCACCACAGACAAAATCCCAGTTGCGCACAACACATCTCGGAACACCACAGTTGCCAAGTTCATGAATCGGAAACACCGGTTCTCGCCACAGTGCACTCCCATGTTATTTCTTGTGTTTCCCCTCGGTTACTTTAATGCCCACATTCGTGCGTCTGTCTGATTACCGACGAGTAGTTCAGATGCTGGTTTGCCAATCACAATACTTTTTGAGTAATATCGGTAAAACCACTAAACATCTAAATAATATCAGAAGGATATGCAAACAAAGTGTAATGTAAATAATGAACAAGTAAAACAAGTGCACTTGCAGTGGAGTTGAGCGATCGTATTATACTACTCGTATCGCGGCTATTCAGTAACAGGTGCAGAACATATATTTTGACATCGTACAAGCCACAGGAAGAATGCAAAAAGGATCATCAAAGTGCAACATCGCTCATTATGGTCCCTGCTACTTAACGGAACTGAGCATTAACGTCTGTGGCGGCCGAGACGGTCTGAGGTCGAATACCGCGTGCAAATGTGTGGTTCTGTGTCTGGTTTTGTTTAAATGCTTAACCCATGTATTGCTTTATCGAATAAGCAACCGTTGTGCCATCTGCGTTCTTGGATCACAACATACTTACAGAAAGGGCTTGGACAAAACAACACAACCTGTATGGGTCTCTCGCAAACCGATGGGCAGAACACAGCTACTGTGCTCCGTGGATCACACAGTGTTTTCATCCTGTTGATCACTACGTTAGCATGTCTCAGAAGTCTTAGTCGCAGGGTTATCGACTGGATGTAACACGACAGTTACTATGTGTCTTCCCATGATGATCGAGCAACTTGATCATTACTCACGAGCGAAAGTGGTTGAGCGTTCAGAAATGATGGTTCGGATGTTCATAATGTGGGGGCCGCGACGCACTGTTCAACACGGTTGCCTCATAAAAGCGTGGCCGGAGTTCTAATCCTGGCAGTGGCAAGGATATTCACTACTGACGAGCTCTATTGTGAGCGTAACTCGAACCTAGTGCTTCTTTTCGAAAGAAGTTAGCTGGAATGTCTACCTGAATGCGGAAGCTGCAATCATATGTGAATGATGTTCAACTCGAAATTGACAAAATCCCCTGCTACTCACCAGTAATATAAAAAGTTATGTACCACGGACTGAAATTGTTGTGTGGGACTTTGCGGAGTTGTCTGAGGTCACTGCAGATGTACGCATGTGAGGACCGCTAAACGAGGACAGTGTGTGTCGTTACATGGTGGTCACCTACCACAGGTAGCAGATACAGACATGAGCTTCATCACAACACAGTGTGACGCTACAGTAGTGTAGTGTGATAGTCCATTTTCCCTGCAGCAGTTCATCTTTAAACATCATAATGCAGTGTCATCCTAGAACAGCGCTTATCACGTTTGACTGATATACTCGCAAACTGGTCGTATGTTCTCAGCGGAAATCACTGCGATTTTGCAGTCAAACACACCCTACGTACCACGTGTACTAGTTAGAGCACTGCCCTTTCTCCGAAGTCATTCCTCAACGTGAATAAAATCTGTTGTTAAGACCCCTTGAGGGTTTGGTATGGTTCGTTCCTACAACTTGGTAAGGTTGATAGCTGTCTGAATTTTTGCTGTTATTACACCGTTTTGCTTATGATTTTACTCCTCTCACCAAGCCACCCACACGTTTTCACTGACAGTTATTCACGACCCCATACATGTCTCAGTCACATTATTTCTACAGTTATGTGCGGCTCTGCGTTTATAGTCAAATTCTTGAAAGAAAAACAATCCGTGTTTGAGTCCACACTATGATCAGTGTGTGTGTGTGTGTGTGTGAGTGCAACTCATTCATTAATGAATACATTTCATTTTAGATTCTGGTTGTTTGGTACTCAATCTAAGGAAAGCTTACCAAGCGAATTGAGTGTTAGAGTTCTTACAGTGAACGTCTTATGCCTGCAGAAAACCATCTTTAGACAGACCATTTCTAAGGTGGTCAAACATTTTGTGACGCGCTGGACGCAAAACATACTTGATCGATCGGGATGCCAATCTGACAGAATGAACAGGATAATCAATCTACTAGGTGAAAGAACGGAAACCAACGACATAGTGCGGTTGACCGTTCACATTCCATCCAGTCTGCCGTACATAAGGTTCATTTTACTGTTCAATTAGCCAGTCTCACCACTGACAGTTTGAACCACATAGAAACTGCATACAGACAAGAGTTCCTCAGAACAAATGAGAATATATAATATTGTGTCATGCCAGTTATTCAGATTGAAAAATTGAAGTCCAGCCACTCCATTAAGTTTGTCGAACTCCCGATAGCGATAGAGATAGTCTGTATCATATAAAACACTAACAGCCGAATAAAAACATTGAACAACATTCACCTGTCTCGTCTAAATCGTGCAGAAATGTTGGGCAGTTTGCAGTACTTATCGTAAACTGATCTGTCGATATGTCAGTATGATTTCCAAACTGTCCTAACTTTTTCATTATACAATATGTACTCACTGTACGCACAACTAAATAACTAATACCTATTGTCAGACAAAAACGACAGATAGAGGTGTTTCCAGCTTTCAGCCAGCACATGACATAAATGCAAACGCTTAATCGTCAGTTAACACAAGTGAGCTAGCTCCAACTTGAAAATGAGTACGTCACTCGCTTGCGATTCCCTGCCCTTATCTATACATAAAGTAGCCTCGAGCCGTCGGTCGCCTGAATGACCTTTGATGACTACCATTCGCTCTCTCATTAATCGTCATACCTACCAATACTCCTTCTGACTGGACACCATGCCCCCAGTACAGTGCACAGTAGAATAAAAACCGATCAAAGTAATCAGTACATATTCGCCGCGATAAGAATTGTGTTTTTGAGTCATCTTGAATTTCTGTACACGGCTCCACCGGCTAGCCAGCGCATTATCATCATAACATGTCTGGTCACTTTGAAGGACAACATTAACAATAAGTATGCTTAAGGTAGTTTCCTGTTTCTAAGACTGCTGACACGCTTCTCAGTTAAATAGTTAGCAACTCGTGCACGAGTTGAGTCACGATGGTATTGTGTCGTGAGATTATCCACGTGATAGGTGACCGATTAACTCTCGAGTGTCCACAAACACATCCTTTCATCTAACCCCCTGCGACTTCACTCATCTGTTCACCTTAACCGATTCAGTCAATCACTAATGGTTTGCTCACCGAACTAGGTAGGACTGTACTGAGTTGAGTGAAATGGTGACTGGTCAGCTAGCGGTATTCAGCATAGGTCATATGAATGATCAGTACCGAAAGGTAAGCAATAACAACTAAATGTTTTATTCACTGTGAGTGAGCAGCTAGTAGACGGTACGCATGGAAAGGTGTGACCAAATACCACTGCAATCCGTTTCCCTCAAACCCCGATCCCACTAACCCGATCCTAAGTTCCCCTGTTCATTTTATGTGCTACCATGTAAATCAAAACAAGGGTCTCTTATCGTAATATGACAAGCAACCAGTGATGTCGTCCGTCACTTTTTGGGCTGTAGATGGATACCTCGATCGTAATGTTTTGCCGTCGGATGTGTATTTCGGCACTCATCAGTTACTCAGGGGCTCAAATCCCTCTGACCTTCAGCGTGAGAATCTGGTATAGTATTGCACAATGGCCCATCACGTGAGGCAAGTGTGGGGTCTCAAGATCGATAACAGATCTCACGGATTACCATAAACTCGGAGTTATTGTATGAGTGGGTAGAAAAGGCCGCACTGTGTGTTTAAAAACACAAACAGCGGGGATATTTAGGGGGTAGACATTAGACCGTTTTTGGATACAGAAGATGTAAAACGTTAGATAGATGACCAATGAGAAGCAATCGTCGCTGGAATAGACCATCAAGATATGCGGCACTTAGCTGTAGCAAACTTGTAATCTTATCACCTCCTCGTCTCGGGGATAAAACACAACTCAAAATGGCCTCAAATTCACGTTCAAAAACAGCACTGACTACTTTTGTTTCGGAATATATGGATTAACCAACGGGACAAAGTGTTTCGTTGCATGGACCTGGACGTCATAACGTTATCCTAGTTAGACTATTGCCCAAATGATCTCACATGTGGCCACCCTTCCGCTGCTTTACAGAATGTCACTGTATGAACAAAAATCGCACGAACGATTAAAATTTTTAAAACCATCGATATTTGAAGAGTAATTCGCGTAAAATTTCTGACATAGGCGCTTGCGATTTCTTTCTTAAATGAATGTAGAATAGCTACCCAATGCGTTTCATTCAGAAGACGATGCAGACGATAGGGTTGAAACTTAAGCCGCTCTCTGTGAACAATAAAGTCGCGTTCAATAGTCTTCCTTTCAAAGGAGATCCTATAGCCGAAGTTATCACAAGAAAGCACAAAACGTCAGTCGAAACAACCTACCTTGCCGCTCAACTGTGCGTGAGTTTCCGTTCAACGCCTGTTATCATGTCACAACTCAAAGAAAAACTTCCACGTTCTACAACCAGTTATTGTGTGTACTCATTTGTTTGCTCGTGTCGAGCATCATACATTGGTCGTACTACATGGCGACTGTCTGACAGAGTGCGTAAACATCATCCTGCATGGTTGAATAGTGGGGTTGTTAAAACGGTTACAAACGACTGTTGCTCATTTGACTGACTCTAATCATTTTGTCAGTAAGAGTAACACTTTTCAGATCGTCTAATGAGCGCAAAGGAATCGATCAACTAGGGTGAGATACCGAATGCTGACTGTTACCGAGGTCATTATTATCCCATTACGCAACCCTAACCTCTGCGCTCAGAAGAAGTTCGTGCGGACACTTAATCTCCCCTGGCTCACATTCAATCAAGCCCACGATTTGGGACAGTGATTGCGTAACTGATGACCAACACGCCGTCCATAACTTCTATTGTCCATTTTTCTAACTCACCCCAGTTACTGTCTTCATATTTATTGTGTTGTAATTAGCCTGATGACCAAACACAGAAAACAAGTATTGTTTACTATTTTGTTGTTCTCATGATTTCTTTGGGTATTTTTGAACGAAGTAATCAGTGAGATGATACTAGTGGAGCAGTAGTCGCTAAATGAAGCAAAATTCAATGAAAATCTGTCGGTCAAGTCATGATCTCAAATTGCACATATGTGTCGATTGACTATAATATATTTTTAGCGTTTAGGATGTCGTGATATCACTTTCGCGTGTCACGAGACCAAGTTAACGTGTCATAAGGAGCTTCTGTAAACTGCAAATTACAGTATAATGGTATACAAAGTATAGGAGTTACTGTTCATCACATGTGAATCAAGAAAACTGAGTTCACTGTTGTTTGCTTGTGCATGCTTTTCATGACAGTATGCTCATTCATTCGCAACTGAATGTTCCGTTCTGTCCGGATTACGTGCGTCTGAATGGTTGTTTGCAATTATGCCCATTCCTTAGGAGGTTTTCATGTGAAGATCTAGGTAATTTGTATTCGGACGTTGATGACAAATGAATTCTGTTTTCCCAAAGGTGTCTTGTCTCAAAGTCAAAGATATTCACCTTAGCACAAATCAAGCCACACATCTGCTTCCTGCTGCCTTCAAAATTGTTCGACACTTGACGTTAACTGGTTTCATAATCCAACACCTTTCGAAACGCCACCTTAACAGAAATTGTCAATTCCATACGTTCATTGCAAACACGTAAATTAGTAGGCAGTTAAGCAAGCGTCATTGTGAAGACAACCTGTTTGTTATCTATCATCTGACCAGTCACATGCACGGTAAGAAATGGCTGGATAGCTTACTCCATAGGTTACGGCAGTACATAGAAAGTAGTGCCTCGAGCCATGACTGTGTTCAACAATCGGTGTTGATTGTATACATGAATACAGTGTCAAAAGTATCTACTTCTCAACAAAACCCGGAATCAGCAGTCAGTAGCGGGCGCCAATTTCATCATGAGAAAAGACGCGTAGCAAACAAAATTGTTTTCTGTTTTATCATCAAATTGAATACAATAGATAGCGGACCAAATGGAGTAAAGGATAGTAAGTATTAATGCTGACTTGTTCTCGTGCATGAGGCCTAGTCCAGTAAAAATCACTCACGTGGGATGTAATAGTTTGTGAGACTATACAATCTAGTTTTATGAAACACACCAGGTTGATATTATTGCATCCCGTCTCCTGACCCATCGATGTGCTATCCAACACACCTAACAAGCACATGTGCTGTATTTAGCCTGGTAATTAGCCACCGGAAATAAACCACGAGTTTTTTTCTCATGACTAAACTGTGTACTTATAGCACCTGACCGAACCAAACGCACTTAGTTCACCAGCATTTTGATGCATTCCTCTTTGTATTCTGCTGTGACATTTCTGACATGCTAGCGAGTGTATTCATGCTGTACTCGATCGGTATCCAAATTTGAAATGGGACATCCAGTTTAAAGCGTTCTCATTGTGTGCGCTTCTGTTTTGCATGAAAAGTCGACCTAGTGTTGCGAACGAAGAACGCGGATAGAGCAAGTGTTATTGATTCAAGAAAGCAACACATGGATTATGCGCTTCAACAAGACAACAAAAAAAAACATTCATCTGCGCACGGCAATTGACCCAGACCATCACAGTTGACACATACGCCAATGCTCAATTCTTTTACGTTCCCTTATGTGCCATGAACCATTTCATGCGATGTGCAACTCCGATGTTTCTTCTTGTATTTCTCCTGCAACTACTTCAATGTTAAAATCTATGCTCTGACCCCACTATTGAATAGCAGTAGTGTGAGTAGTCTGGCAAAGTCGCTCCTCCTTACTACACTAGTAGTGTTACGGGAGAGATCAGTTTGCATGTATTTTACCGCCTCGCATGCCATGCGAGAACAAACGGAGATGACACCTGCTAATTTCAACAGAAACTAGCGTGAGTTTGCCACCACATCCAAAATAAATGATCTACTGGGCCGATGGATTTCTGTCAGATAAGTGGGTGGTCCGGTACGCGTTTATGACACGAACAGTTATGTATAATCAGTTACGTGTAAACTAATTACCACTTAGTCTAGCTTAACTGCAAGTGAGATAATCGAACAATAGTCAGTTTGTGTTTGAGTGTGGCTAAATGTATGTCGACCTAGTACAGTTTTCCGATAGACATCAAGTTACGTAGCTGTTTCTTGCTGTATCTCACTCAGTATGGTTGTATCCTGCTCGTATATATTCCATTCAGGTTGACGATCTCGTATATTCAGAATGGGTTGAGATGGTTTTTTCAACATAGTTGACAAGAAGTTGCTAATGAAGGAGAGGACTGAATTGGTGTACAGCTTCACTGATGAACACGAAAATGTAATAAAAATGTTACCGTTAACGGCGAGACCGATGGTTGTCAACGTCACACATTAGGTGTTGGCCACGAACAATGGGAACTTGTACACCGCTAGAACTACCAAATGGGTACCAACTGGCCATCTGACAATACGTGCTGGTTGTGGGGAGATAGTGGATAAGTTCACATGTTCAACCACTGTATGTTGTTATCTCTACTGAGACAAAGATAAAGCGTCACTTCTCTCTGTCCAATGTGAGTGCCTCACTCATAATGACAACTGGCCTACGTAACACCGACTTATTGTTCGTAGTGCAGACACGCCAAACATATCCACCTATGAGATATTATAAAAACCGTCGGCCACGCAGACCGTTCTTGTCGGACGCAGCGGCGCCTCTCTTCAAGGATGTAGACTCAGACTGTACACAAGTGCACAATATGTAAGGTGTACGTTTGTATGAATGGTAGATGTCGCAATTTATTGCTTGTAAATCGAGGGGAAAAAAAGCTCAGCGTTATGATATTTACTCTCTCACATTTTCAATGTAAAGTTCGTCCCAAACACCATTATCATAATTATTACGTGTGTTTTCGAATCTTCGCGCACACCCGTTTTCAGTCACAACTTTGCAGCATACAATAGCATCTCTTGATATAGTTAACCAATGGCAGAAATATTTGCAAATCTGGCACGTGTCAACCGTGACCAAACGGCGTTTTAAACAGATAAAGTCGGGATAAAAATTTGAGGACGTTTCAAAAGATGATGCCATCCTCCTCCAAAGCAAAGATGTTCTAGTTATCATAAATCAAATGGTACCTGTGCCTTCTACGAATATCATATTTGTATGACAGTTGGTGTTAATCCACACAGTCCTCACTCTGCTTTGGCAATGTCATCCATATAGAAAATGTCAGTTCCCTGATTTGTTTGATGCCAAGTCCACGTGTATTGCAAAGGACTAGCCCTATACGAAAATACGAACACAAGCAGATAACACAAAACACAGTCACCGAATAGATTAATATAGGCAATTCCGACCCAGTCGGAGCAGGAGCGCCAAGGAGGGGAGACACATGCACGAGGAGTGTGTCGTTAGGTCGATTCACTTCAGTCAAGTGGTGTTCATTTTATACAAAAGCAATCAATGTAGGCTGTATATAGAAATAAAGCAAAATATGAACTTATGTATCTTGTAAGGTACCTTATACGGTGAACGTTACTTGGCTGCCCCGTAGTTCTGTCAATTGACTCAGCCTATTCTTTTTCACTCAGTCAGCTGCACACACTTAACGAATGTATCTGTTGGTCGGCTGATGTAGTGTTACAGTATGTAAATCATGTGTGGTATACGCTAGTTCAGTTTACTCACAGTTTGACGAGTTAGCCTTTGAGTTCTATGTTGACGTGTGCGATTAGTTAGCTTGACCGCTCTTGCTCTGTGAGCAGTAGTGATACGACGAAAGATTCTTCATGTTTCAAATGGTTAATCTACTGAGGTTACATATGAAGCATTTGTGTTGAGTGTATTCGTAAAGTGCACGAAAAAACCAATTACTGAGGAGAATAATGTTTGTGGTTTTTGCTTAAGCGTCCACTCTGTGAGTGCAATTGTAACAAAAGTTAAACTAAACAGCAGACAGGGTGGTTATCTACGATAAAGTAATTGATGTAAGTCTTCCAGGTGATCGCCCATGTTAACATCTTTTGGCGTATTCTAACTTTCCACGCTAAACCATAACATATCTGTTTGTTAGTCCCTGCACTTGTGCAAGACAAGCTAATTTGATTAAAAGCTGCCCATGCACGGGTCTGCACACATTGCTCTGTTTAGTTCGCCTGATACAACAGGCATGTACCTAGGGGTTACGGTAAACGTACACAACAGCCGTAAACCATAAGCTTAAACAGTACTCAGGGGCGCAAATCCTGGTCGCTTCCACTGCTTAGGCGTCTAATCGCCACCAGGACGGGCATTAATGACCGTCCGCCATTGTATTTTTTAGACCCCAAAGCGTCCCCACATTCAAAGACCAAACTTTCAGAAATCAGATCGTAAACGGAATATAAAGTCTTGCCAACTATTTTGTCAAGCTCGAAGCTTAATTCAACCGTCGTGACAATTTCTTTGCCCACTGATTCATTATTCCGGTTTGTGGACCTACCTTCAATCGTAAGAGCCTTAAAAAAATGACGACACAAAATGCGCAGGCGATTGACCACGAAGATAATTAAGGGGGACACAAAGACTGCGAGGACGGATGAAATGATGTAATAAGCCTGAGGATTGCACTCGTAATGTTGGATACAGGCATGTGAAAACGGCAACAAGCAAAGAGAACCGACTACGGTTTGAAACTGGGACAAGCATACTGACTGTCAGCAGGTCAACGATGCACAAATAATGTCAATCTCCTGAGTATGCACGACGATGATTAACAGTAAAGTGCAGATACTCAAGAGCGTCCTATTTTTGAACATAGTCTATGAGAATTTAAATCTGGCAATAAGACACTGAATGCAACACATCTTCATCATCGTAGACAGAAATACATCAGTGGTTCACAGTGATACGTAACCGCCACACAACCATGGTGGAAAAAAGAAAGCAAAGTCTGTGTAGGAAGAGGGAAGAAAAAGGAAAGAAGGGGACGGGAAGGGACCTAACTATTAAAAATAGCAACGTTTATATTCGAACATACAACATCAAGGCGCCTACACCTTGTAAACAAACAACCGAGCTGTAGGTGAAAGTAAGACGTCATCAGTGAGACAGCTCCCTGACGGCTTTCACTGCCCCGCGTCATTAAATGCACTCACTTCACAGCTAACGACAACATTCAAGCCACTGAGCTCGGTTAGCCGCCATCTCACCTAACATCTCAAGCCACCGACTCTGTGTATCACGAGGTACCCTGTCTGGAAGACGAACCCGATCTACAATCACTAACCTCTTTGTAAACGATTTTATTTATCTACGCCAGGTCACTAACTGTCTTTTAGAAGCAATTTGCACTTTGAGGCTGCAAAGCGCATTCCAAAACACTTAGCAGAACGCGAAATAGCCCATAGTGTTTGTGCTGCTTGGGAAATTTCAAACAGCAACACCCTGTCGTTAGCCCAATCAAAGTCAGTCAGCCTTCCAGCAGGTAGGAGGTCTACACCGGCATCTTGTGACTACCGGAGACAATCCTCTATTATATCATCCACCACAAAATTAAACAAAAATGATGGAAGAGGACGAGCTTGACGTACGTTTTTCTTGGTTTTTAAATTGTCAGACAGTTAACCGTAAACCGTAACCTGAGCTGAACTATGGGAATAAATCATCGATAGTATGTTTACATACTTGGTCGGTACATCCCTGCGTTTGAGCGACTCTAACAGTGCAGATCTATTCACTGAATCGAACGCATCTTTATAGTCGAGTGTTGGTCTGCGTTACACATGACGTTGTTCCAAAATTCGATGAAGAATAAAGATGTGATCTATACATCTTCGCGAAACCCTGCGTGTTCATCCCTAATATTTGTAACCCGAGCTGAAATGAGTCGACGAAGTATGATGGATGCCAGTACCTTAGTAATAGATGGGTTCAAACTATCTACCGACCAGGGTGCTGTATCACAAGTTTGCGGTGGCAACACGGTAGAAGAAGGTGGCCAGCTAAACTGATCCCCAAATTGTTCCGCCTACCGCTCTAATCTTTTGGACTTATTATGGCTTAGTGTGCCACCTGTTTCGCTGATAGTTTCACTGACAGACGGTTGCCTGGGACTAGTAACATGGATCAGCTTAAAGAGTTTGCCAGTTTTCCCTGAAGCAAAAGCGGTTTCCGTTTCTCTAACTTTTTGTATTAATCAAGCGTCATGATCAACCTTTAAACTACGTTTCAGCTTCCTACAGATACCTCTCCTAGACTTGTTAGACGAACTGCCAGGAGGAATGTTCCCTCTAGCTTCTAAAAACTCCAAGGACACAGCATTGTGTGGAGTTGTTATCTGAACTGACAAATCGAGGTTAACCGCGCAACATCGTTATGAGAGGCCTCGAGTTTGAACAATACACACATTCCGCTGCTAAAGGTGACTTACTTTACTTGTAATCAGGATAGGTGAATCGACAATGTTACATTTGTAGTATCACGGTGAATCCGCGCAACCTAACTCATAACTTCGGCCTACTGGGCCTAGTCACTGATCTTTGCACGATAACAACCCTATTCCTCACTTTGAAAGGATGGTCGTAAAGGTTAAAATGAACCAAGAAATTTGCTCTTTTTCTTGATCGTCGTGTTCGACAGATCCAAATTTCAACTAACTGGTTAAGGACTGCCATTATTACAAAGTTGAGAGTCACGAACTATGCCTTAAAACAAATTGGAACCATGCCCTCATAAGTTATATAGGCAAAATAAACAATAGTGGTAATCAAATCACGATCTGATAACATACTAGCCTTCAGTGTACCTAATAAAGCTGACGGATATGTGTAACCGCTGAGTTTATGTTGTGGAGTAAGAAACAGTTGAACTCTATCAAAGGATGAAGGGAAGGTTTATGGAAGTACCGAATGTCTACAGTAGGCAATTAGTGGAAGAGGGATGGATAGTAAATCATAAATTAATATACTACCTGACCTTGCCTTAGTAACGAGGTTATCAGGCCGTAATGTTAAGCTAGATCCGGTGGAATCGAACACGGTTGGTGACATTCGGTAAAACAGCCAGTCACTCTGCTTCGCTTATTAACCAGTAATAATTTATTTCTTTAAGTCTATTTCCGTTTGAAAACAAGCACTAAACGAACCGGTTCTTTATGTGAACAGAATCCACGTGTTGTTAGCAACAGCACAATACAAAGCAAACTCATTTTCTGGCTAGTCTCCCTTTTGGATATGTAGATTTTTGCTCTGTTTTGTTTGGCTCCATAACCTTAGAAGGTATAGCATATGCGTTGTCACATCGAGCTCACCAGTTACGTCATCATGCGGAATTCTGACTAACCAAATTCAATTTGAAACTTCTAATGAATCTTGCATCCGTAAAACTGTATAGATAAGTGAGGTAAAAAGAAGTGTGAAAATACTGTAGGCGTCTTTTCTCGTGTTAACACTCCTGTCACCTAGAATCATTTGTTCCAGTTGGCGTGTACATATTGGCTTAAACCAACTAGGTACACAATACAAACAACAGAACGACTGACAATACGAACTTGTCAGTTTTGACTGAGGTGCAACGATATACTTTTTAATATTTGTGTGTACTGCTGCGCATTATTGAGGTGTGATATCAATGCTCAAGGTCAAAATCTATGGTTACCAACCTACCATACCGTCTGTTCACCGAATGTTGAGGTCATGGTCCGAGCAGGTTAATACGATCAGCAAAGTGTTCACAAATCAACTGGATTTTTTAATTTTCTTGATTAACTATAGCCTTACAAAGTCCGGTTTGCGCAGAAATGTGCAGGAACAGGAAACAAATTTTTCTCACATGCTTTATAAACAAAACAAAACTGAACAAATGACAAGTATAAAACATAAAGACAGGTGCAAAATAACCATGAAGTTACTTTGAAAAGCCGAATTTTGAGTGAAAACTTAACAACGTTGATGAACTATATCCCTAACGTTTTATTTCATAATCGGGACGTAAACTGACACCGTTTTTGTGACTATCGGATTTCGATGAATAAACCACTTCTGTCGACAAGTGAATAAGTAGGGACCAACAATATTGTCTAGTTGTCATTTCCACTTTTAAAATAACATAGTTTTTGCGTCCCCAATATGAATGTAATTGTGGATGGTAAGAGTTCAACGAAGCTGATACTTGAATTGGCGTTCTATGTAAATAATACGGGTATCAGACGAGCCGTGTTTATAGTATGTTGCTTCCCCTTCATTACGCTATTAATGTGCTCTATATGAAGTTGAAAAAAACCGTCATCAAATTTAACATGGAAAATCCTAGTGAAGATTAGATCTGGCGTGAAGCGGGATAAGTCAGTGACTAATAAAAATAATTAGTATGGTTTACCCTTATCAGCTAGCGATTCCAATCGGGAAGGTAGTCTGTTGTTAAAGTGTGCACTTTTGGCAATCATTGTTTATTTCACTCAAACGGTCGCATGCATTCAGTGTGACATACACAACCGCTAAATCTGTTACGAATGCTACATCGCCTTTGAAGAGAATTGGATCGGGCTTGATTAACGAGCGTCCAGAAGGCATATCAAGCTTTGTCATAATCGTACAAACTCTAACAAGGAATCATATGGATCACACCTTACTCGGGAAGACTGTAGTGTATACTTCAGTCTTTGCGAACACAAACATCCTGACATGTAGCCACTGACTCGATCGAAGAATCTTTTCGTGGTCTGATGCAACAGTACTGTCTACCAAAGTGTCAGAAACAACTGCCACAACTTCTGGAAAGGGGATATAAACCTGTTCGATCGTTTCGTGTTATCCTCTCTGGTGAATAGATTCCTCATTCAGGACTGACCCTGCCGTGTATAGACTTTAAACTTAAATCACTCGATACACACAACTCTGGTTTACAGTTGAGGTAAACCACAACCATTGCTTGTGATTGATGTCAAACGTTGGTGGGTGAAGTACATTCCAATTCCATCTATTTTCAGCTTCGTGTTAGGGATGCCACCTTTGGAGTTCAAACTTACTGGCTTGGTGTGCTTCAATGCAGGCCCAGCTACTGACTGATCAATAGATTGAACACGTTTCCATGAGAAATTTATCTATCAGACAATTTACCTCTCACGTGCAGAATTCACCCGCGAGAGCGATTATCTGTTGGCCGACTTCAATCGAAGTGCACCGGGGAAGGGTGGGCGGCAAAGAGTAAGGGTGAGTTAAGGCCATATCAAGGATGGAATAGTGCAATAGGCTCAACTGATCGGACACTGGTTATCATGTCACTGGGAATAGTTGTCTGAATGTCCAATAAAACCGGACTAGTAAATAGTAACTAGAGGACGTCATCTGAACAATTGTTGGTCAATTCGTTCACACGAATCTCAGGTGATCGATCACCAGTGAAACGAAGTTATCTTCTAATCAAGCTCGAAACACTGACGTGCATAAAAAGAGAATAGCAAAAGGGGTAGGGAGAGTCCGTTTGATATCTGGTCATGTTAAAAAGATCACTCACACTCAGGGTGTGAGAACGTGAGTTCCTAACATGTCCTGAATCCAGATTTTATATGGTGATGCAGGCGACTGTTAGAACTTACTGTAGACGACCTTAGGTTACCGGCTATTCCTCATCTGACTCGGTACGCAACCTTCAACTCCGTGTCCAGTTGATGAAGCACAAAGACCTATGGTCCAGTATTAAACGACGAATGTTGAAACCTACAGGTTTAACAATAAAACACAATGATGGAACTAGCTGCCTGTACAAACAGGAGTGGACGACATCAAAGCATGGATCACCAGTCCCATTAAATTATTGTAAACGCTTTGGCGCACACTGTGGCTTTATCGGTATTCCAAAATGTGCTAGATTTTTACCCACGCCGAAAACAATATGACAAATCTTCTGTAAAACTTACCCACATTTTACTCGAGTGTGCCTAGACCATTACAGCAATGGTGAAAACTCACCACTGACTAAAAAAGTCCCCATAGCTGGAGACATATTCACGTAATCTGTGTTTGTGCCTGTCGAAGATAGGCATGTCACCAAGCGCATAGAATTAAATTACATGTAGCTGTGTCTATGTCAGCAAGCGCTGTATGTGTGCATTACGCTCTAAAAATGATCAGCCGTCTTCTAGGTCATACGCGTGTATGAATGTAACTTCCTACAGACCAAGTAGGCCGGTAGGAAATCATGTCGATCATTACTGTTCTAATGCTCACTTTCACACGGTGCATATGCATGCCCGCGCTGTTTCTAGTGTTCGGGCTACTCATTACGGTATACCAGATACCCTACTAATTACTGCTGAGGTTTACGACATAAAAGACATATGTAACACAGTATCAAATGCAGGTTGAATATCACATATGTGATATTCGCTCGAAATGTCTGTCAAATATGGATTCCCGTCATTGAGTCCCATGCAGCGTTCATTCTTTTTTCGCAGATCAGACCGATGTGAAACAGAATACTAATCCACGTGCTTGCACTGTAGAAAAATATAACCTAACTGTGCCTGAGTAAAGACCAGGTGAGACACACTCCGTGTACCGGTGTCTTTCAGCAAACTGGGTCGTGTCGCACCAGTTGACGGAAATTTTTCTTGGCAGGAGTAGGTGAACTCAATGATTCATTGTGACAGCTAATAGCTATAGGTATGCATCATATTGAGCAGGAAACCGAACTGGTAGGCAGGTTATTAGCGCGTATAGAATCAATAAGACTACAGGCTGAACCACAGGATCTTGGAAGCTACAACGGAACCAGTTTTCGTGACTGGACAGTGAAGTGAAAACGCGGACAAGGAGGTTATTATATATGTTAAAACACGCCTTTTCGTAGAAATATACAACCATTTTTACGACAACCCTTTTAAAGGTGATAGACAAGAATGAATTACTATGATCATTCGTACGATGTGTATCCAGTAAGACAGCGGTAATCGTATTGGTGATCTGTTCTTCTACTTCGGTTTTCGACCCTGGTCAGGTGAATGTCATTCATCTTGCTTCATCCTACGCCCATTATCTTCTGTTAGACACAAGAGGATGAAAGTATTTCAAAACCACCCTCGAGGGTGAGGTGCGCTCCGTAGTATTGTTAAGCTATAGGGTTGGCTCAAACAGAGCCTTTCTAGAAGGAGGAGTGCGACATTTTAACAAGGTTAACCGGCAGCGTCATGTCACAGAACACAGGCGCGACGTGACTATGACCGATCCAACGAAGATACAAATGAATCCCACGAGTACAAATTTTCGAGTGAATCACTCACAGAGTGACCACAAATACGTGATCCAGCATAGGTGTACCTCTCGACCTTGGTCGTAACATCACAGTCAGGGTCACTCAGTTGGAGCAAACGCAAATGTGGATTCGGAGAACGTCAGCGCCCATTGCAGTGAAACGTAAACAGTGGTACAAGGTTGTAAGAAGGTTTAATCAGACAAAACAGAATGTCTAATTCAAACTGACCAAACAGAAAAGTAACATTACTCCTGGTAGAACAGCCGACCAAGACGCTATTTGAACCAGGTTAATTTTTTAACACGTATCGATGAACAGCTGACGTTTCACAATAAACCGCGTCCACTACATACACCTACCGCTCAAGTCAAACATCTTCTTCTGCCTAAGCAGCCCGGAAGAGTTGAGTCCCACAATTATGGGTATAATTTAACTATGGCTTTTGTTTCATAATGCTAACACAAACTTTTAGACGAGGTGACAACGATTGGTTTTATTCTTGTGTCTCATTCTACCCTACTAAAACAGTCAGTCTCACATTTCTCCCTTTCGCTAACTAATACTTTACTTGGTGACCCCATTGCTCAAATATTGTTTTTTTTTTGCACACTCACTGGAGAACCACGATAGTGTGGCAAACATCAGGGTGATGTCTTAGCCTAGCAGCCATAGACCCCTACTTGCCTTCCGGACAACATTTAGGCCTGTCATCCTTAGATTTCGAATACTTATATAAGTAGATCGAAAGGTGGTCTTTGAGAGTGTTTTGGAGATCCTCGCCATGGATATCTGCTAGTTTGTTGAAACAATGTTTCAGGACTCTGGTACAGTGCTCCATCTGCAACTTCTGTCGGCCATTCTACCGTGCGTCTACACTGTGCACCTGTATGGAGACCCTGTGACCCAAGTCATTGGCCAAGCCGATATTGGAATTGTCTTAAGAATATGCATACATAGGGCACCACCTAACTAGATACCCATCAACAACGCAGTATGTGATCATTATTACTCCTTCCGATGAGAAAATTATTAGCTGGAGCATTTCCATTTCCGTCATTTATTACGCACAGTCCACTTAAGACTGCGAACGGTTCCACCTAGGAGGGTAGTACCATCTTGTCAGCCTACACAATTGTCGATGGGTTAGTAGGAAGAATGCTAAGAACATGTGATCTCTTCGTCAGTGGCGTTGATGTCCGGTTGTTAGTGAAGGAAATGATCTGTTACCTGTATGCGACCAATTTTTCTACTCAGTAGCTCAGTAGGGTATCCTGTTCACCGGGCAGTTGCGCGCAGACTTGCCGGCTTGACAACCGCTGTTTCCGTCAAGTGGCCCACATAAAATAGAATGACTGCGCGAGTAAAGCTAACTCACGGTTGCAAAGCTATGGATACGCAACTAATTAGGCAAACAACACAAAATGCACTGACTGAGTTAAATAATCCGTACGTTAGCAGACTTGTTACACAGGACATTATTCACCAACACTATCAACGGTTGGATAAAATTACCAGGTGGTTATAAACCACGAAGAATCCGATTATTCCGTTTGATAAATTCAGCAAGTGTTGCATACCACGTCCAGCACTTCGTAATAATTCCAACAGTTGGATGCAACAGTTTTCTGGCATGACAGTGTGCTGCGGTCATTGACACGTCTGCATTCACTACCGACTATATTTTATTAACTTTAATCACTCAGGTTTTGATCCCTAATTCTTCACACAGAGTTTTCTTTTTCTAGAACATTCCTCCCCACTGTTACAGTGATTGACAGCACGAATGAGAATGTCATTTGGCTGAGCGCATGGTCTTTCACGCAAGTACACCTAAAAAGTGTGGGTTAGGCACGTGATCTTGCTATGGAAGAAAGATCTGATCGACGTACGTTTCTTGGAGGCTACATAGCTGTGTCAATGCAATCCTCCGGTTCGCTTGCAGATCACACAGAACCCAAGTTAATTAGGCTGATTACATTCACATAATGTAAACTGTTGTTTAACCACTCGTCACAAGTACATAGATTAATCTAATTGTGAGGCACTCGTGGCTGTCAATCGACGATGTGCCAAATACCCATAGTTCACAATGTACGCACCGTTGACTGAGGAGTTTAAGGTAGCCCACATGTTGGAATCCATTAACAGGCAGATGATTGACAGTATCGTGAGCTCAGTTGAGACAAAAACTGAGAACGATGACTCCACTGGCCCAAACTCCAAGTAGTGTTTCAGTTTGACAACGGAACATAACAAGACCATTGAGCTAATGTGGGTATGTGATCAACGTCAAAAGCATGACAGTTACAGTGACTGAGGGTCAAGATATTAAACACCTACAAACAGCTCAGGAAACTATACCCGGTGAGTCCTGATTAACTTGTATGATTGAAACAAGAAAGGTTACGCACAAAACTAATGAACCGCAATTCCAGGTATACAGAACGGCCTACATACACACACTGTGAAGAAACCCCAAAATGGTAGCGGTCCACTGCACAAAACAATAACAACACGGCTCAAAAGAGTTCACGACCCATCACATGAAGATTATGGTACCTGACTGAAAAGACGCTGATAACTAGAACGATTTATTCGGGTTGGTAGATAATGCACTGCGGCGAATGACAACGATCGTCAATCTGTATGGCAGCGAGAAAATCAGACGTTTCAAGTGGCAACGCTTGGGGTAGCACGACGAAGCGGACGACAAGTTTAAGCTGAGAAACAGGTTACAACCAGGATTAACTGCAGTACCCTGATTGAAGCTATTTTAGTGTAACCGTATACATCTCACGTTGCATCCAGTAACGTCAAACTAAGAGGAAACGCAGCCGGAGCACACACATTAACTGGTAGTACACAGGTGCAGTTCCAATACTCCAACCGGATCTCCAGACTGTTTTACGTACAAACTAATATAGGTTTGATTTGCTTATGAGTAGTAGGGGATTTTGGTTTCCACATAGGTTGAACATCACCCACAATTGATCGCAGCTGTCGTATTCATATAGATTTTCCAGTCGGCGTTTTTCGAAAAGAACCACCATACTCGAGTTTCGTTCTCATAGGAGCTCGTCAGTAATGCATATCCTTGCCTGTGTCTCCTGTCGAGGTGATCGGGCAACTTGATCATTAGAGGTTTACTTTATTGAGAGGTTAATCGACCAAGCGGCGGGAATAAACCGTTCTACTTATACAAAGTTAACGATAAAGTATGAGTGAGTGGCGATACAAAAAACACACTCGTCACTGTAATGGCCAACTTGTTGACCCAAATCGACTGCGCAGTCCACGCTCAAATAGGATCAGATGGAGTATCAACAGTGAGAAGAAATGTGTATTCATTATACCCACAAGGAAGCAAGAAACGTGCTTCGGTTTGTGCTGTTTTATCACGTACGTAACACGAGTACTTCTTCTGTGATAGACTGTCACAGAAAGACAGATCAAAGTTTTCGACTTTTTCACTACATGGCATTTGTAACACACCCCTGGATTAAAAACGTAAGTGGATGATGTAGAACGCCAAATCAGCAACGTCAACCGCACTGTCCTCGTTCAGTGTGACTGCATCTTCGTGTGCATGTGCCTGATGACTAATCGCTTAGTCGGATTAAATAACCACGTTTGCTGTTGGCATGAGTGCCTGCGGAAACTAGTTGCATGTGACTCGTAATAGAAACAAGTCATTCCTTTCCTTACAGGATTTTCGTTCGTTCAATCGCACGAACTTAACGCCGCAAACCATCTTCATGGCTTAGTGTATAAAAGTGTACAATGTTGTATGTGAGTTGGGTATTGTCAAACTGCCACAGTTTAAATTGGAACGTTCGATGTAGGTGGGGTTCGAACCATCGGTCCGATGCGACCAGTAATCAGAGTTTTTAACACTGAGCTATCCGGATTAATTTCAAAATGGCTTAGCGTATGCCAGACAGACCCAAACCGAGACTACTATTTCACAAACAAATTAAATATTAGTTACGGAAATCAACTTGGAGGGGGATTGTACCCTGAAGTGCAGCTGGGTCTTGTAATCACATATCTCGGCAAAACCGACTCCGGTCAGTTTCTCCCAAAAAGCTCGAAGTCTTCCAGGACAGACACCAAACCATTCAAACATTTCGACCACAATCTTTTTCACAAGTTCAACTCGGGTGCAGTAAAAACTCCACGGAATTATGTGTCATCATCATCGAGACCAACATATTATCATCCGAACTAAATTACAGAGCAATCGAACATATCGAAAAGAAGTCTGCTAAACTAGCACATTCATCGGCGGCCGCAATTAGAAGCGTGCCTATTGTCTTTTAACACGTCTGCATGTTCTATTACTGCCTCACGCATCAAATCACTGGCAACCGATAATCAAACCTGATCAATTTTAGCAAGTAGTATGCAGGAAAAAGACTATCTCGTATGAAATAACGGATTAATTGTACACACGAAAACTGCACGTCCGTAAATAGTACGCTTTGAGTAGCCTAACAATCTTGACCGTCCATGTGAAAGTAATCGTCGAATGCTACTACATGTCCAGCCGCCAACTTGCTGACTGCGTCTTCGGGCTCTGCCTGAGCCCATTGGTCTGCTCACGTTTCTCGGCCTTCGGAAACAGAAGTGCAATTTGGGATCATTCTCCTAAAATATCACAAGGCACTCTGTCAAGACGAACTCTCCCCTGCCCTTTTTGTAGATTGGGACCCAACCTTAATTAAAAGGCTAACAGCTCTGTTTGAAAAACTCTACGTCAGTGGAATCGTTCCAGGTGTCCAGGGTTTGGCTAGCATCATCCCTATCTTCAGAAGGGGCTCACTCACTTCTTATGTAAATCACCGAAGGGTTAATCCAGTTCTTCTCGCTTACAGCCATTGTACTTCATGGACTACGAATAGCAAGGTGGGTGTTATCCTGGCCGTGGTTGTAACGATCGCACCTTCACACTCCGCTAGATGCTCGAATTCCGCCATTCAGTATGAGGTCGACAAATGTTGTCCTTCTGGACATCAGGAGGGCCTTTGATTCGGTTGACAGAGTTGCAATCAGGCTGTCTATCGAGCAGAGCTGTGCCTGAGAACATACTAACATACTAAAGGCAATTTGTTATTCAACCTCGGGTGGGGTCTGAGATTATGATGGTCTATCACCGACCTTCAGCATTTCAACTACATTGAAACAAGTCTGTCCGGCATCCATTTTCATATTCACTTCTGCAGTAGAGAAGATTCTAGAGTGTGGCATGACGGACTACAAACCTAATAGTGTGGAACTGCTTCGAAAAATTCAACTTTGAGACATACAGCATGCGGACGACATGGCTATAATCTGTGAGAGCATCTTGAACAGACCAGAGACTGTGGTTCGTCAGTTTGGTATGGCTTTTGCACCTATTAAGTGCAGGGTGTTGTTGCAAAATTAACTGGACATGCACCTGCTCTCAGTTTCAGTGATGAGTCGTCATAGGAGTTTATGTGTCTTTGGAGCTGTATCAAAAATCATTTAGCTGTGGCTCGAATGGCGTTTGCTACTTTACGCCATCTGTGGCGTCGGCATGATTCAAGTCTTTCTGAAACAGGCCGAGTGTACATTGCAAGGATGGTCCTACTATGCGGCTAAGAATCCTGGTTCATTTGCAATGAGTATGTTCACAGAGTATTCGGTTTCGACCATCGGTGTCTCCGGAACATTGGTGGCGTGTGGTGAGAGCACCGTATCAGCAAAGACGAAGTTCGTTGGCGTGTCTTCGAGAAGGATGGGCTCTGTCGACCGTTGAGCATAATGACCTCATCTCACAGGCCTTGTCATCCCGTACGAATACTTAGTCACCGCCTGCTACACCGTGCTTTGCTTGCGAGAGGTGAATTAAGATATAGGAGACAGTCTGGTGGCCAGTGTGTGACTTTTAAACCCATACAGTCGGACCAGTTAGGCTTCGCATAACTTTTCAAAATGGGCGGGGCCCAACTGGTCCAGCCTTGGTGATCACTGCACTGGCCCATTTATAGGCTGACTACAAGCCCCGTGATGTGTTCTTACCTTGCCTATCGTCATGTTTTTTCCAAGGGCCAATCTCGGGCACAAAAGCGTCTGACATCACCGGAATAGTTGGATCAAGGTGATCGCGAAGGTATTTTGTCGGCTTAAGGTTCAGCAACCGAGCGGTCTGAAATAATCATTTATTGTGTCCACACACTGATCTAAGTGAATTTGTGTTGTCACGGTAACCGATAAGGGTCGCGTACACACGGCCGGGTTAAAACAAGTGACTGAGGGATTTATCGGTATTTATAGGAACGTGTTTGTGGACGATCGTTACCAACACGTAAACAACACAGTTTTATTTACTCCGGATGGGTATATATTCGGTTAGTGCACGCAAAAATACAGCAAGTCTAGGTATAGACAATGTGTACATGAGAACACAGCTCCAATTTGCGCTCTTGTTCTCACGGTTCATAAATTCTAGCATTTCTACTTTTCAAGCATGTTTTGTGAGTGAAAATTAATCATCATATTTACAAACAATGGGTATGTTATTACAATATACAATACTTCACATATCACTGTTTAGATCAACCATCTCGACAACTGTCCTTGACGCACTACGATCCAGTGGTTGATATAAAGACCGACGGTTTTTTCCAATGTACATTTTCAAGTTTATTAAAACACGTAGAGATATAAGTTAAAGCTTAGGTCTTAAACAGTCTCATATGTGTTCAGTGAGGTCCAAGTCTAGTACACTACCTGGTTAAAGACGCCAAACCCCCATGAAAATACGCCAGGAAGTCTTTAATGGCGCTACACCTCTCCACTGTTAGCAATGTTGTGCCTACCAGGATGCACCTCCACGCATCCATCGTGTAACATCCTATCCCACCTAGGACCGTCTTACCACGGTAATCCGATATTATTAGGTGATACACGCGTGGTGCTCCATTGTCAGTTCCGCGTGGCCATGGTTACGTCAAACGTTCATATGACGAGAGAGCTAACTAAAATTGTGTAACAAAGGTTCACATGTAAAAAGACAAAAGTTTGTCCACTGCAACATCCGTTGCTCTTTGCTACTAGGCGACAACTTTTAGGAGAATGCCGATAAAAACCAATCTTTTGAAAGCGTTCGATTACTCTTCACAGACTTCCTGCACTCACCTTCAGCAATCAGCAATCTTGTTTTTCGACAATCCACCGTTTCACATTTTATCAATCTACCAAGGCAGTTTGTTCCTCAGGTTTACGGTTGTGTAGCTATAGACACGGACACATGTGCATTAATGAAAGTCACCTGCACGAGAAGAACTCATCCTCGGTTGAAAATGTAAATTAATTTAGACGCCAAAGCTCTCAGCCTAAGAAACCGTTAATTAAACAAATGGCCTGGTAGGATCCGGGAAGCGCGCCAAATCGTGTTTTTTTTATAGTATCTTACTTGATACACGGTAATTACTGTTCATCCTGCCTTGTATCATTGTTGTTTCTAATGGTGTAGTCTCTAACCGCTATTAGGTGGGTGACCCATTTACAGATCAAGAGTAATCGACCGCACCGGACGAAGCTGATAGTTACATATTACAAAGTTTACCGTCTCACAGACACGACTCTGTACAATACCAATTACAGAAGAACGGCAAGCGGTTATGGATATCGCATGTCACGAGGTTCAATATTATGAACCGTAGGAAAAAGTTCGGCATCAATGAAAGTGGAATACCGAAAGCAAGGTCAATCACATGTACAGTAGTGGTCAGCAAACAGCACATGATCACGTGAAACAAACGAATGCACGGATGTTATCACAGTTAGCGGTTGTTTACACAACAAAAACCGTTTTTTGATGAGCGCTGTTTTATGCTTTCTCACTAGCTCGCAAAACCTTAACAATCAGAACAGCAAACTGGCGCCGACAGACTATGTGGATTAGGGCATGTGCATGTGTGTGTAGCCTGAAGCATTGGTGGTGTGGTGATCAGGCCTGTGTGATGTTTTAATCCAGAGGGCAATGTTGACTTAGACATCAGTTCCTCTAGGGTTAACCATGTCAGATAGGCCAAAAGGAAGCAGCCAAACGCATACCCCTTTATGTCGCACTATTGATTGCATGAGGTCTATAAGGCAGTGAGACATGAGTTTACGAGAATACAACAGAACTACATTTATAGTTGTATCACTGCTGTCTTCCGTGTGCAGAAGGTGGGGGTTAGGAAATGTGTTCCCAAACGAAGGGTACTCTGATCACCCAACGGTTTATCGTGAACTCCAGTGTGTTAACTCTTGCGAGGTCGAGAAACTCGCACTTATTCTTGAAAGCTCGATGTAGTTTACAACACATTTACCGCACGCGACAATAATAGGAATGATTTGTCAGGGCCTTCATTATTGCTACTCCGGGCTTGATTAAACCCTCACGGCCGAGTGAGTCAGACCTTTGACTCGTTGGTTTCGGGTGGGCTCCCACAAAAGATGCCCAATTCCTGATGCCTCGCAGGCCAGGTTTTTTAATTAAAGGCTACAGGTAGGGAGTCTGAAATAAAACCTGTTTCTTTTTTGCCTCACAAGTCAAGATTCCCAGTCACAGATTCAGGCTGGGGTCCAACATGTCAATTTGACACAGGACGTTGTATATCTGTACATGGAATGTGTGTACATCACAGGATCAGTGCAGTACTGGACGACCGGAACGTTGTATCGTGCTCATCATCGTACAACTAACCCGTTACGACAGCGATGTTACGGTCTTGAGTGAGATAAAGTATGTAGACCCAGGCAAGCTCCAAGAGGTAAGTGGTGAGTACACCCTCTACTGGACAGATTGACCGGCGGGAAGTGCTAGGGGACACAGTGTCTGTTTCACAGGCACTGACCGCATCGAATCTTAGATGATGAGCAAACCGCACAGTATCAGCCCTCGAATCATGTCAATCATGTCATGCAACTAGGCGGAAATTAGTCAGCTACGGTTCTTAGCGCTTATGGTCCAATTATGTGCCACACCGAATTTACGAAAGACAATTTGTATGATCCGCCGCCTACGATAACCTGCTCGGTACCGATGAGTAACTGACTGTTTGTTCTGGATGACTTCAACACGCGAATTAAGCGCTACTCAGCAGCCTGACAAGGAGTCCTGGAACTGCACGGCACTACTGGTTCAGACAACCAGAACGGTGAACGTCTACTCCGTCTGTGTGCCATTCACGAGTTGGCTATCACAAACACCGGATTAAAGATGGAAACAAGCGATATTACCACATGGACTCTGTCGGGGAAGAACTCAATTCCCCGAAAATACC
>LUCH01001935.1:0-30170 GCA_013368495.1 Paragonimus heterotremus | reverse complement strand
GCAGCTCTCAGAATCAAGCAATCCTGCATCCATCTCCAGGAGCCCAACCCGTCTCCCGTCCGGAAAAAACTGAACCGTACGCAGCTTTGGCAATCGTGAACCCAGAGCTCAAACGCCCACGAAGCGGTCGTCTCCTTTGGATGAATTAGGTAACCATGCGACAGCACGACATTCGCGAAGTACGTATCACGCGAGTGGTGCATGGTGCCGAATGTAGTACGGATCATACGCTAGTCAGTACCAAATTGTTCATTCATGTTTATTGTGGATCATCTGAACAGCGGCGAAAACTGGATGTTAAGCGATTGCAGAACTCAAGAACGAGGGCATTATTTCAGCATGCAGTTATCGTCTGTCTGAAAGTTGTTCTTGTATTCATTACTTCTGACGGTATGTGACAGCAATTCAAAGAACGGATCGCAGCAGCAGCTACCGAATCGATGGGTATTCAGTTCCACAAACGCCCGGACTGATTCGATGACAACAACGTGGTTGTCTTCATTTTGATACGAGAAGAATACGGCATTCATTATTTTCACAATGGACCCAAGCAATGAAGACAAAATATCACATTCCGAGACATTCCGTTTGAAATTGCCAAGGGGATTCACGTGGCCACTGGTGACTGGTGGATAAAGCAAAGTGTGTTGACGTCGGGCTAAGCTGACCGCCTGCACCACAGAGTTCCACATCTCGCTTGGGATGACTTTTGTACCACCCACCTGGTCTACTAAAACGCTGATTGAAGGGACCCGATCTTTTTGTGTACAGTGGAACCCTCAACCTACCAACCCATTAACAACTGGCGATGTCTGAATGATGGACAATGAAAGAATGAAATCAATATTGTGGATGTGCTGTGCAGGCTTAATGCAGTAGTACTGGTCGGTCCGGTGTCTTGTTTTGTTCATGTGTGTCGTTGTTTTCTGATTCGATCCGGGTCCAAACGCGTCATGCGTGTTTGTGCCTTGATCGCATCGGATCGTATCCAATTTTGGCATATTCCGATTGGCTGAGGGTACAGATGGTGACCATGGACGCGCGTGCGTTCGGGTGGGGTTTAAGGGTTTTAGGGCCGGTGAGTGTGTGAGTGGCGTGTGCAGTTGGGGCAGTGAGCACCACTCAGAGCAAACGGTTTTACGCGTGATGTGTCAAGAGTGCAAGGCACAGAGTTTGCGTGGGGGGGGGGCAGTAGCAAAGATACAAGCTAATCAGATTCATTGATATGTACGTTGACGTTGTTTGACTGAACTGTTTCTGAAATAAGCGTAGTTACTGAAACGGGATGATAACAGATGCAGGGAAGGTGTCTTGAAGACGTCACATTACTTTTACTTGTTACGTGGTTGCTTGTTTGTGGAGCCTAGTCGTCTTGATGCTGCAGTTCTGAGTTTAGACATAAATGCGTTGCTAAAACTTAATTTCAAAAACTACCTTCCTTTGTCTACAAACTAGAGCTAACTGTGACATCATCAGGTCGAAAAGCGGTGACACACTACCCGAAATGTAGCGAACCCATGATCACTCGCTTACTACCGACTTGCTTGCACTCATCACACTGACTTGATTAACGATGTATAGTATGGACTGCGGTTATCAAGCTTATTTTGACCTTTGAGCATTAAACAGTAACTGCTAAGTCGTAAATCATATATTGTTTTCCGAAGACATGTTCTCTCAAACACGGACATATAACTAAGTCTAATCATCTAGACGAACAGTCTAATTCTGTGACACTCCATTCTTCGTACAGCTTCATTGTGAGCTAGATAGGGAGTAAAATCGACGACTAGCTGTTCGTATCGGGAACTATTTTCTCAGTTGACTGGGTGAGCAAACATAGACGTCAGGCCCTTGTATAAAGCCTGGCGGATATAGATGAGCATCATCATAAGTGAAATACAGAGTCAACACAGAGTCAAACAGAACACAGAGTGAGAGTTTCGAGACATTCTCTGCAATTTGTCGAAACAACCAGAATCACATCCTCCGGTTTGCTGAGGCTTTGGCTATGAAACGTGACAATCCACTGTGTTCAAAAATACATGGTTTTTTCGTTTTCTTTATCGGTCTGTCTAATCCATTAAGCTGACTTCCACCCAGTGGGGCTTTGTCGTGATTTGTAAAATTAGCTATAAGTCTGTGATCAGACTGTATGAAATGTGTGGTCATCCGTTTTACGCCCTCCTAAAAATGCGATTAAAACACACTAACTTCGTCTAATCCTATCGTTAAATAACAGTAATTAAGCCGAATGGAAAACCTTCTCAAGGGTATTCCGTTGAACTACAATTTGCCACAGAGTTCCACGAATTAACATTGCAGCGGTTCTGTCAGCTTCTGGATCAGCTTGAACGATTAATTTTGAATCAACTGAAACCTTATTCGGTAAGCTCTTAGTTGATATCGCTAATTTTTTGCACGTAAAATTTCCCGAAAGTTATACACGTTTGAATTTATTTCCACCGTTCTTCAAGTTTGTTTCTAATTTCATGAATGACTTCATCATATATGAAACAAATCTCACGATATAGTCCTTCCTGTGGTCAATCCAAAAATGTATAATTCATGTTGTTTACGTAAAAACAGTTTTGTATCCAGAGGCTCCTTTTATACATACACATAATTTCCAGTTACTTCTTTTTTATTATGGTGCTTACGAATCGCCTGAATAATTTTAGTGACATTAATTGAGAACACAATTTACTATTTGTTATTGTTCACTGTACTAACTTCGACAGAAAATGTGTGAAGATCCTGTCGATCTGCCGATTCATACGACCACACTACACGTACCACGTAATAACCTCATAACTAATCCATTTACTGTCAACTAAACTCTAAACGCCATTTTTTGTGTACACAATTCACACTTAGTCATTAGTCTCGAAAATTCCCACTCGATTTGGTTCTTTTTCAACACCAGTGACACTTGCCGAGTTATTCAGTGATCGGTCTTCCCGTTGTTCTCGTATACCTCAACCCCGCTCACTGAATTGTATAATCCGGTAACCAACTAATAGTGTCATGATCTAACAACAGATTGACAGCCACAGTGTCTACGAACGATTAGATTTGCAAAGGCATTCCTGGTTCCCAAACGGGAATCTCCAGACAACGGTATCGTTGGCTCTTTGACAATTCCTAACATGGTGTCGACCCCGCACCAATCAAACTACCAATTCAAGCCAGCTAGCGTGTCAGACCACGCTTTTTGGTCAATGTAAACATTTATCAGCACACACCCAAAATTCGACAAGTGGCCTAGCACTACTACAGGAAGCATTCAGATGCCGTTGTTTGTAGTGACAGGCTGAGTTTACCTGCCAGCACTATTTATTACAACATGAACAGTGTGAAAGCCTCCGGGAAAATGTAATCCATATCAATGCTCTCATTGTCTTTCTATCGGGTGTTGTTAGCACCGGTGAAGGATGTAAATAACCTCTACAATTCCGGGTCTACACTGAAACATCTATGTACAATCGCTCCCCATAAATCGGTCAGCGACATGCATCACAAGACGACTGCACTTGCTGCGGTGGCAGTCTCGGAGTGTCTACCGAGGACAACAGGTTGGCACACCTCTCAGTCTGACGGTAACGTGTACAAACACGTCACATCAGTATGTCTGTGCTCTCCTTGCAATTCGTCGTCTTCTCATAAGCCCAGGAGTTGCACCGGTGTCATCCACAATCACTCCAGCTGATATCCGTAAACTGATCTTAGAGCATACCTCACATAAACATCTCGACCCATCATCAGAATCGTCACAGACAACAATACATCAGTGGTTCAAACTGATGCTTAACTGCCACATAACCATGAAGAAAACAGAAAACCTTGTAAATAAAGGGAGAGGAATAAAGGAGCGGAGGGGAAGGGACATGATTGTTAGAAAATAACTTAGTCTATATTCAACCATTCAACAGCAACGTGTCTACACCTCACAAATGAACAACCAAGCTGTAAGTGAAAGTAAGGCGTCATCAGCAAGACAGCTTTCTTATGACTTTCACTGCCCCGCGTCATTAAGTGCACTCACTTCACAGACAACTCGGTCAAACAACGACAACATTCACCCCACTGAGCTTGATTAGCAGCCACCTCGCCTAAAGCCTCAAACCGCTATGTGAATCGCGAGGTTCCGAGTCCAGTAGACGAATCCGACATTTAGTGGCCAACCCCCTGATGAACGACTTCATTTCTCTACTCCAGGTCATCATCTGTCAACCTCTCACCTTAAACCAGTCAGTCGCAACGTTGCCAACGAGTGGCCGCTTTGGCAGACGACTAACTGTCATCCTTAATACATGGCCTAACCATCTAAGTCCCTGTGAATGTGACGATTGAACAGTAGAATTCGTTTGACAAACATTACCAGATACCTGCCTGCTAACCTTATACCGATTTAGAGGCATGACTTTCCAGACATCATCATCCGTCCATCATCTCTGTATTCTAAAACCAGACATGTTAAACTCTGGGTCAGTTCTATCTACCTGACCGACACAACGGAGGTACTTGAATCCCATTGTGCATTTGGTCACCTCTGTCACGAGCCATGATTCGACGACCTATACCTCTGGTGATTACTCGGGGAAATTCTGTCCCCGAAATCTCATTAGAAAATCAACTTCTGCTACTCGACAACTTTTTAAACAAAGCTCAGATACCCACCCGATAACTGTGATCCCAGTCCGGATGGTATTCATGGTGAGTAGCATTTGGCTGAAACCCGGACCAATTTGTTTTATTGCACCAAACCTAATAAATAATCGTATTACCATGTCCCAAAATGAGACTAATCAGTAGTGTCCAGTGAATTACGTGCGAAATTAACGATTCGTAACTTGTACCTTTCGTTATCATTTACAGAGGCAGTAACGGTTGTTGTTCCCCCCTTACTGCTAGCGTTTATAACTTACGGTTGTTCCCTCCTAGACATTCAAACGATCATGGTTCTGAGCTTCAACAATTGAGAGGTTGGTCGGGATGATTGGTTCAGACAACGGGTATGTCTAGGTTATAGTCAGTGGAGCGGCATTAGATCAGCTGCAGGGATGCTTCGAAAATGAGGCACTTCAACCATTGTTCGTGATTCTGGTGACATTATGGAATGACAACCAACTTATTTTCACAGTACCAGAGGTTATCAATTAAATCTGCAAAAAATAATTTCCCGCCATATAAGCACCAGCAGCAACAGGATCGGAAACAGCTGTTACCTACGTCGAGTCTGAAATGAACACATACAAATTCATTATAGATGGAGGGAGGGGGACGTAGCATGAATGATACTTGACGTCCAACAGAAAAACAACTGTGCTGACAATGGACAAGAACTCCGCAGATTCACGGACCGCCGGAGTACGGTCCTTGACAGCTCAGAAATGAATATCAACCGTCCTTCACGAGCAGTGACTCCATGGTATTTTAACCTCATTTGTCCTATCTCCGAAAGTAAAGTCATCGAGGCAATCCGTTCTTTTGAAGGACCTACTGCCGGACCGGACAGCCTATGAACGGCAGACGTAGTTCACTTCCGTGCAAAATCACTGACAGCAATTTTTTCATTCACCACTGATTAGTGATCAAATTCCTCCCCAGCTAAACGCTGCTCGCACACTATTTGTACCTCGGAACATTACCCCAATGACACCATCTAGCTTCCGTCAGACTTTTATTTGTTTGCTGGTCACAAGATGTTTTCATGCGATCCTTTTCATTCATTGGGCTTCATCAGTCAACTCCCCAGCCAGTAACAATCAGGATTCGTACAGCAAGATGGAACAGTTGGTACCGCAACCATCCTTTACAATTCTGTTTGACAGTCTCACACTGAAAACCAATGTTTTTCACTCGCAAACACTGATATATTCAAAGCTTTCTGTAGTACATCCAATAATAAGAGTGAATGGTGCTCACGGTTACCATTCATCCCAAGTAGCTACCTACTTTCAGTATACAAATGTGGCAAATCTTGTCTTTAAAACTATGAGTTTTTCCCAAAAAGGATTATCAGGCAAGGGGACCCTCCGGTCCGTTCTGTATACAATGACTTTAGATAAACAGCTGTCATCCTCTTGATTTCTACTTTACCTTAGACGCATTTGACGACCGACGGAGCTATCTGGCATATACGAATGATACCACACTGCCGATTTCCTCGAGAAACACATTGACAATCCGACTTGAAGATGTGCTGGATACTTCACTCAAAATCAAGTTGATCTTGACCCGTTCGAGGACTCAGTACATTCAAAAATATAGACAAACAGTTGTGCCGGTAGTGTAACTGACTGACACTTAGAGTGTAGTTGGGTCACCATCGTATCTTTCCCTCTACAACGATATTCAAAGATTTAAACAAACCATACAACTGGACAGGTAACTCAACAGCTGAAGCGACTGGTGAGTCAAAAATTTTCAACGGAATGACGTTTGTGTCACTGAACTCCCAGCAAGAAATCTACAAATTGCGGACCCGCCTGCTACCAAGACTCATCCTTCAGCTGCGTCTAATTGCCGGCTACAAAAGAAACTTAATTTATTGGATCGAGCGGTGAGGAATCACAATAACAAATGACTGCAGCAGGTCAAAGACATATCCAGCGTTTTATGCTTCGACATTAATCCTGCCGACCTCGGCGTACCCCACATCCAATCTCGTGCACCTCTGAATATATCTCGTGTCGAAAAACTCTTGTCACCGAGGCATGCGGTTCTGCTATGCACCCTACGCAATCCCTCATCTTAGTTGTTCCATCCCCTCATCCTCACGCTGATGTCAGCAGTTGGGACGGTTAGTAAGATCAGAAGAGAAGCAGACTTAACATAATATGGCGCTCTCTACAACCCACACAATGGTACATGTTGTCGACATCCTGTAACGACAATTACGTTGCGGGACACCCCAAAATCTCCTTCTGCCTACACATTACGGCGATGGAACCGAAGGTTGGGGTGCTGCCCACGAAAATCCGTTACTGACGTTACTGCTCAAAGAAGAAGTCAAATGTCGATCTGGAACCGGGTATGGAAGTTTGTCTCACATACTCCAACCATTATCCTCTAACGCATTCTGACAGATCCTATTGATACAACATTGTGTCCGAGTTGGTAATTCGTAAATTGTGAAACAAGAACCTCTCAACGATCTCACTGCTCCGCGTCCTCACGATTAACACATTTCTTGAACTCAACCTCTTTACATCTGAGAAAGGTGCGACCTTCGTTTCTGATGTACCTATTTGTGACCCATACAATGCATTGTGTGGCCATTCTGTTTGACCACACATACTCCTTTTCGCTTCCTTTCAGGTCCTCGAACACGCAGGCTGATCGCATTCGTGCATCGGGTTGAAGAGGATGACCATCCAGAGCACGGGGTCAGCGGTCAGTGAACGTGAAACCACTTGTGATTGTTGGTTTATTTCGAGACCGTGGAACCCCGTATATACATGAACAAAGACACAATGTGAATTGAAATTCCTTCGGTATTTGTGTTGTGCCAATGCACGTTTCTCGTTGACTCGTGGCTTTTTTCCGTGAGGTAGACCTTACTGTGTTTTGATTGCGAACAATGGACACTGTGTGGGCTGTCACCTGCGATTGACTCACTGGAATATTACAGAAAGATAAATACGGTTCTCAAAAAATAGCTCAGTACACATCCGCATTTCCCCGTTTTTGGAGCCGCTTTTTCGCCAAACTATCGCAATACCCCATCGTGTTCAAACAGCGGGTTCAGACATCCATCCATCCACTGACAAATGCGTCTCTCTAAATATGATACCCCAAACACTTGTACAACCTCTACTCATGGTTGCTTAGAAAACTTTGCCTCATATATAAGAGGCACCTAATATGCATGTGACACGATCACATATTTTTAGAAACCTAGATTTCTGATACGCTGAATCAAGTATGCATCATATAGTGTAAGATATAGTCGAATCGTGCATCTAGCTAGCACAGACATTGTGCTCCATCTTGGCCAACTGTGTAAACCCCAAATCTGCAAGATGCGGGATTTCTGTTAAAGATAACTGGTTATCTCGAAGAACACCATACGATTCGACATTTCTCGTTGTCTTACTCAAGTTCTTTAGGGGAAAGAAACTTTTTAGATCATTCTATCCTCACTATAAGCGTCCAGATAGCAGTGTCCACAATTCGCAGTTATATTTCGTAATTCATTTTTGTACACTTTGTATACACCGTTTTGTTACCTTCAAATGTACAGTTGTGTGAAACCATCACCGTTTTTCGCAGCACTGTTGAAAGATTTCCCTTCGTCAACCCGGCCGTGCTCACATACGGAGAGGGTTGAGCACAATGTGGTACATCATATTATAACATGCGGTCCTCCGATTTTCGCTCGTTCTCACCGTTTACACTTGGACAACCTCAAAATAGCCAAGGCTGAATTCGAACATATGCTTCAGTTAGGTATACTTCGACCTTCAAACAGCTCTTGGGCAAAACCACTACACCTGGTATCTAGAAAATATTCGGGCAATTGGCGATCTTGTGGTGATTACCGTCCCCTCAACAACTGTACGATCCCCGATAGGTACCCGATACCACATATCCACGATTTTTTTCTAGAACTTGCTGGCGTTACTATTTTCTCCAAATTGGACCTAGTACACTCCTATTATCACACCCCGGTCGCGGAAGAGGACATCCAGAAAACAGCCATTACAACATCTTTTGGACTTTTTGAGTTCACAGGAATGCCATTCGGGCTCCGTGATGCTGCTCAAACACTTCAGCTATTCATGGACGAAGTGTTACTTGGACTCCCTTTCGCGTACGTCTATATCGACGATGTTTTGATCGCTAACCGCTCAAACGAGGAGCACTTCTATCATCTTCGTGCTGTTTTCGATCACTTTGCGCAGTATGATATTAAAATCAACACTGACAAGTGTGCCTTCTGAGTTACCTCGTTGCATTTCCTGGGATATCGCATCGACCAAACCAGCATCACACCTTTGCTAGATAAAGTTGAGTATATCTCGATTTTTCCGATTCCCACTGCGACGACCCAACTCCGACGATTCCTCGGCATAAGTAATCATTATCGACGTTTCAGCCCCCATTGCGCGGGCATTTTGAAACCTCTGACAGACCTGGTTGACTCCAAACGTAAGTCAGTTGAACTTTCATATGAGGTCAAGGTAGATTTCTCAGCGGCAAGTAAGCTCTATGCCACGCCACTAAACTGTGCTACATCAAGTGCGATCCAAACGCCCATCTCCTTCTCAATACGGATGCATCAAATGCTGCCGTCGGCGCATCCTTAAAACAGTCAGTAAATGAAGAGCAACAACCCTTAGCCTTTTTCTCCCAGAAGCTTCAACCAGCACAGATTAAATACAGCACCTTCGGAGGCGAACTGCTGGCTAGTTATTTGGCGATCCGTTATTTTCAGCACCTTTTGGAAGGCCGACACTTTGTCGTGCAAACCGACTACAAGCCTTTGACATTTGCTTTTCACGCCAAACCCGATCGGTACTCCCCACGTGAAATCAGACATCTGGACTATATCTCCTAATTCACCACGGACATCCGACACCTACTTGGTGACGCTAACATCGTTGCTAATGCTTTATCACGTCTTGATGTCAACTCAGTCCACTTGCCACCTTCCTTCGACTTGTCTAAAATGGCTACTGCCCAGCAGCGCAGTGAGGACATGCAGGAAGTTTCCATCCATAAGTCCTTGATATTGTCCACCATTCCTCCGTCGACACAAGTTGATGACATTCTGTGTGGCATTTCAACGGGTAAACCTAGACCTTTTGTCCCACTTTCGTACCGTCTCACTGTTTTTAATCATTTCCACCGTTTATCTCACCCCGGAAAACGCGGCCCATTAAAGTTCATTGCACAGCGCTTTGTTACGCCCTCCATGAAAAAAAATGTTCGGCGCTGGTCGCAACAGTGTATAGAGTGCCAAAGGAGCAAGGTGCACAGGCATACGGTCATCACACCTAGCACATTCTCCCAGCCAGACGCCCGTTTTCCACACGTACACCTTGATTTCGTTGGCCCACTACCACCCTCCAACGATTGTACGTATATATTGACCGCAATCGACCGTTTCATCCGTTGTCTTTTGGCTGTGCCCATTAGAGATGTTTCAGTGCAGATGGTAGCCAAAACCTTATTGGAACATTGGATCGCTAATTTTGGTGTGCCATCTACAATTACTACGGATCGAGGCACCCAGTTCCAGTCCTCCCTTTTTCGCAACTTCACGGAGTTATTGGGTTGTTTGCACATTGAAACGACGGCATACCGTCCTTGTGCTAACGGTTTAGTTGGCGTTTTCACCGACAACTAAAAACTCTGATAACCGAGCGGTCGGACACAACGAAGTTGAGCGAACACCTACCGCTCATTCTCTTTGGAATCCGGTCTACCGTTAGAGAGGACATCGGCTGTACTACCTCTGAATTAGTTTACGGTACCAACTTGTAGCTCCCGGGAGAATTGATTTAGACCTCGATTCATTCAGACCCAAGTACGGATTACATTTCACGTTTACGACAACACATGTCCGACCTTCGTTTCACGCCTACTCGTCATCACTGGCGCCGAGAACAAAAATCTCCAGTTTCGTTCACATGGAAATTTGTGTTTATGCGTCAAGACGCCACCAGGAATCCATTACAACCACGACACCTCGGTTCCTACAAGATGGTTAAAAATGACGAAAAATTCTTCATTTCCGACAGGTCCGGACGAATCGAATGCGTATCCACTGACCGACTAAAACCAGCCTACACAGAGAAGGATGTTGACCCACTTGACCCCATGTTGACTGAGAGACACCCCTCCCCACCATCGACAGTATCACCTCCACCTGCAGCCCAGCCCCATTGTTCTCTTGAACAACGCACCACACGTAGAGGGCGGTCTGAACACTGGCCGAAACATCTGACCGATTACCACATGTGACATGCCTGTCGAGCGTTTGGTTCGTTTTCTCTTCACTGCCGTTCTTTCATCGTGTTTTTAACCCATAAACGCTCTGATGAGGGAGGACTGTAGTGTCCATAATTCATAATAATATTTCATAATTCATTTTTGTGCATTTTTGTTAACCTCATCTGTACATTTGTTTGAAACCACCACCATCACTTTTGAATTGAATCGTCAACACAAATAAACGGGAGTTACCGTGCATCGTCTGTGACTTCTTCACTTATACGGATTTTTGGGCTGGCAAAGTGATCGAACGGTGAGGTATTTTAGCCCCGCGTATCGGCCGATCTGTCGACGCTCAACGCTCATCATCTCGCCCCTCGTGTTCTGGACCTCACCTCTGGCGTTGTCTTTCTGTCTTGTGGTGGTCTATTCAATCCAGCGGACCTTTACTTATCTGTGAGTCTTTCTTTTTAAACTGACAAGTCTTCCGTTTGATTTGTACGCTTACCTTTTGAGCCTATCAGTTAGCGTTACCACTTGTAGGGGACTAACTCAATAAAAAGGTATAAATGCCAGTATTCAGTGCAAAACGCAGCAGCTAAATAGCCCACACAGGCAATCCCAATCTATATGAAACAGGAACGTCAAAGAGACGAGACGCGCGCACCAAAAGTGTATTGCTAGGCAGAATCAATTCAAACAAGTGATGTTCATTCTGTACAAGGAAAAGTGGTGCAAACCGTATATGAGAATAAAGCGCAATATGAAAGTACGTACAATACCCTATAAACTCTTCTTTGATATTAACATATTCTGGTCATTTTTATCATGTGATTGTTTAAGCTGTAACAATACAGAAACTGTTGGGCATGTCAGTTGAAGTTTCCGCTAATGTTCTCCCTCTTGTTATCTGTTTCAGGTCGCCCACCTACGTATTATTCGACCCGTTCCACACGACATGAACGTCCGTAGAGCTCTGACATTCGATTCCCCCTGGACTTACTTGTTTGAACGATTTAAAAAAGACCCTTGGTTGTTGGGACTTTGGTTTTCGTGTTGCTATTGCCGTTGTGCGGATCGCCGCCTCGTCTCTGTTACACCAATATACCGGTTGTGATTGTTCTTTACGTCTTTTCTCTGGTTTTGGATTGCGTCGGGACCGTCTGTGATCACTGTCCGGTGTGTACATTTGTCGTCCTGTTACAAAGCCACTACAGTAGCTGTATAACGGAAATATTCAGTAGGCGCACACATATTCAAATCAACATTTATAGCTCGCCGTCTCGAAAGAATGGAGTTGGATGCTGTATGGTTCATCTTTTTCTGGGATGATATCTGAAGATATCGATTATTTTCAAACGAACATTTTTGATCAATAGTGCCACATAGATGTGATGTCTCGTTATTCGTCTAAAACGCTTGTTGGCCCTTGGCAGCAACAAAGACAATTAGAACAGGCAAGTGTGCCTTAAAAAAATGACATGTGCAATCGTTATGCATGGTTAGGACCGATTAGAAGATTTTCTCGAAAAATGTCGAAGTGGAGATTTGGCAATACAAAAGATGACAAAATTATATCAAGCATTCATGGAATCGGTAAGTTGGGGAAAAATTCTTTTGCTATGCGACAGCAGTTCATTAGAATTTGAAACCCGGTCTTGTTTTTGACGAGAATACATATGGAACAACATTAGTGAATATTCATACAAGTGATCCACGTTAATTAAAGCTTGATCTCGCTCTTGAAAAACATTCTTACCTCACTAATACGTCTCTAGGTAGTTAGCGCGGACCCCGTACGGGTCAGTGCGGGAAAAATGAAAGTTCACATGCGCAACCCGGTTGTTTTAGTAATAGTTTACCTTGCCTACTAAGTGAACACTACATGGTGAATATCCCATCCTTTTTACTTCACTTTTCTCTCCTACGAAAGCTTAATAAAATGCAACGAAGTTCTGCGCATCAGCATTAGGTTGCCATTAGACACATCAGTGACACGTTATAACACACATAATGTATGATAACGCAAGAGTTATATTTTCCCGAGAAATATATCTATAAGCGTCGTTACGTTAAATAAGTATGTACAAATTTAGATTGCATGTTCTTGTCCTCCGAAAGCTTGTATACGAGGCATCTGATCAAACATGATGCATGGAAACAACATATAGTAATGTAAATGTGAATACAAGATAATAACATATAAATAATGAAGTGTCATCAATTCCGACAAACTTCCGCTCTCTTCTAAGCTGCCCTTCACCCGTGCTGTTGCACTCCCATAGAATTTCCAGTGGACCCTTACGAAAAGAAGCACTAGACTCGAGCTTCACTCATGTTAGAACTTGTCAGTAGTGCATATCCTTAACATAGCTGGGACTAGGACTGTGGCCACACTCTCGTGAGAAAACCGTGTCGACCACTGCGCAGTTGATCGAGTAATCACAGCGCTATTCAAAAGCTAATGTGGTTGAGAGTTCACGTACTAAGGTTTAGTCGTGCCTAATTTGAGGTCAGTGGCGCAGTGGTGAACATGGTTGCCTCATGAAAGCGTGGCCGGAGTTCTAGTCCCGTCAGTGGCAAGGATATGCATTACCGACCAGCTCTAATGAGAGCGAAACTCGAGTCTAGTGCTTCTTTCTGAAAGGGGCCGATTGGATAGTCTACAGGAATTTGACATCTGCAATCAGTTGTGAATGACTTTCATGACTTTTTGATCAATTGCATCTGCGGTTGTTGCCGAGAACCTTGGGTTTGCTGCAGCTCTGTCTAACGGAGGTATGCTAAACCGTAGTTCTTTCAACATACCCATAACCGTCTTCATGCAATGCAATTTGCAGGCCGCTCTTTTCCCACTTGCTCCCTTCCAGTCTAATGTCCTTGAGAATGTATCACTGAAGAAGCTGGACAGCATTCTTTGAACAAAATCTCTAGTGTTGCTTCGCCCATTCGGGACAATTTTGAAACCTGTGTGAACCATAAGTACGGCATATATGAAAACCTAACTTGGTATGAGCAAATTTAAGCGTTTTCTATTGACTATCATCATCATCATCATCATCATCATCATCATCATCATCATCATCATCATCATCATCATCATCATCATCATCATCATCATCATAGACAGCAATACATCAGTGGTTCGCACTGATGCTTAACTGTCACACAACCACGAAGAAAAAGAAACAAACCTTGTTTAGGAAGAGAGAGAAAAAAGGAAGAGGGGAGGGGACCTAATCGCTAAAAATAGCTACGTCTATATTCAAACATTCAACATCAAGGCGCCTACACATTGCAAACAAACAACCGAGCTGTAAGTGAAAGTAAGGCATCATCAGCAAGACAGCTTCCTCACGGCTTTCACTGCCCCGCGTCATTAAGTGCACTCATTTAACAGACAACTCGGTCGAACAACGACAACATTCACTCCACTGAGTTCGGTTAGCCGCCATCTCACCTAAAGTCTCAAGCCACTGACTCTGCTAGTTGCGAGGGCTCCAGCCCGGGAGACGAACCCGATCTACAGTCACCAACCTCTTCGTGAACGGTTTCATTTGACTACGCCAGGTCATCCTCTGTCCACCTCGAACCTTACACCAATCGGTCGAATCGTCGACAAACAGTGCTCGGTGTGGCAAGCGATTAGCTTGCATCTTTAGTACATGGCCTAACCATCTAATTCTGTGCAAATGTAGTGACTGAATAAAAGAACTCGTTTGACAATCAGTGCCAAACACCCGCTTCCTAACTTCCTTGTTGCTTACTCGTTGGTGCCACCCGATACGAGCGATTGAAAACAAACGTCGCTGGTCAAACACCTGAAGACGGTTCACGTCTTCTACCCTGATAGGCCATGTTTCGCTGCCGCAGAGTAATACCGCCCTCACTGTTATCTGATGTGCGCGACCCTTAAGCTTCAGAGAGATACCTCTCTGTAATTCGTCTGAATCCCCGATTGATTTCACGTCTGTTCTACGTTCGTGCTGTCTATGTCCCCTTTGTAACTGTAAATGGGCGACGGCAGACTGCAGTTTACAAACGTCTGATCTCATGTCCTTAATTTCGTCCGTTCCGTTTACTGACCATAAAGAGTATGTACAGTACTTATCAACCCGGTTGACCACTATGGAACAAAACTCTGAGTTCAAGAAAATCGCCGCAGGTGGCTGAATATGGGCTAGAAGAAATGGTTTGCCAGGTGACTATTGGAAATGTTTGCTTTTTACTGGACGAACAAGTTGTCGTAATTGGCGATGACAAGCATGACGTGAGTGTCTTTACCAGTGTAGTGTCTATAACAGTGAATCATTCAAGTGTGTAGGCGTTCGCCTTTTTGAGCTGGAGGTACGATATCTGTCTCTCTTCGCGATGAACTCGTGGCTGCAGCCTCTGCGCATGTGGGAACACTTTCATTGGTTCATGTTTCACAAAAGAAATGTAACGTACGCTTTTTGTGAAGTGAAATGATGAAGTGAGTTACATGGCTCAACTGTGTGGCACTCGTTGATCACTGCAACTACATTACCTGGTACTTTTCTCGGAGGTTCATCTTCTTCAGCGGAGGACCATTGTCTAAGCGGTAACCTTCTGAAACGATGATGGCAGTGTTACTCACATGCCTTTTCACTGTTCATACTGTGACTTGAACAGTCTCACAATGTCTGTCGAAGGATGCTGTACATCGATCAAGTATCAGTTATTCATTAGCGCAAGCATCCATATATGAACTGTAGAGGTTAGTAAAATAAATGAAGTGCCTGTTTGATTAAGCTTGACGACGTTCTACACTTCTGTGCTATACGGAAGACTGACGTATTCAGACAACAGCCTTCTGTAATGGACTGCGTCTTGTGTACCCAATCATTACACTTTGTAAGATCATACGAACCACTTGTAGATTACTAGTGAGATGGAGTTGTCACACACGAATCTGACGATAAAGAAAATCTGCAATTGCGCATCACCAGCGAAAAGTGTGTAAAACAGGAATGAGAACCTTGTTGAAGACCTCGCTTTTTGTGTCTAGTAAAGCAAGACGCTAGACGAAAATAAACAGCATTCCGCGAGCTACATCCATACGTCTATGGTGCACAGTGAAGTGACTAAGAATTTGTATATTGCTTTACAACTCCCTGAAGTTTTGATATTTTCCCTCATCAAGTTCATCACGACGCAAAACAAGCGCAAGGTACAGTAGAAACTGTCTGCATTCTACTGCCTACAAACATTCCAGATCGTCAAGTCCTCGGCAAGTTCGCATGAAGGCAGTTGGCCAGCGTTTCGCATACTCAAAATCCTTCCATTTATTCTCTGAGCATCCTTGAAGCACAGCCTTGTACTGAGATAACGTGAGCTGCCTGCCCATAATTTATTCCTTACTCTTAAGCACGTCAAGTGTATATAATTCAGCGGGAGCGCTGTGATCACATCATTTGACAAACTTTCAAATGGCGAATCCCCAACAAATTGTTCTGCATGTAGTCGTGTGGGAAACGTTGCATCACAGCGTGCAACGGCGTCAAAAACAGAGACTGTCATGTGGTTCCTAACGAGTTCTCCCTTTTGTACTCAAAGGTCGCAACCGAAACATGGAGCGTACCGTTTAGTCTGTTTCACGAAGTAACGTGCAGGTGCATCACAAACGATGTTATCCATATATACATATATATCGCTGTTACCATGCGGCAGCCGCAGTCCACTTCTCATTCGTTCTGTCATCTCTGTAACCAGATTCTCTAGATAAGAACTGATACACGTAGGTTTCGCACTATCAATGTGCTCTCTTTGACTGAACAAATGCCGATTACTTCTTCCAAGATTTGACCACAACTGCAGTCTTGATGAGTTGTATAACTGCATCACCTGCAGGAGGACTGCACTAATGTTACCACACGAAAAATAGCTAGACTGATTTGTAACGGACACCTTCAGACCGAAATAAATAGACATGCCATTACCTATCTCCTTCCCTGTACATCTTTGTGGCGTACCTAGTGTAATGAGTGTGGACTGGAGCGGTTTCTTGATTGGAGATGGTTCAGCCAATCACTATTCGCGCATAGGCTGCCGCAGACGGAATTATAGTCAAACTGGCGCTAGCCAATCATAGACGGCGATCAACTGCTGTTGAATGCTTATCCGTTTCAAACAACCGAGCTGCCAGATGCAAGGTCGTGGAAAAATACAGCAATAAACCGGTCACTCAAAACGCGAGAACGTCTGTCGCTTAGCAATCGTAAATACTGTATAAAAAGGTGCTGTTTTTCCGGTAAATCGAGATTGCTGAGTGGTGCTTACAATCCTGTTGTGATCTTCTCTCGACTGAGTAACTCAGCACACAACACGCAGTAGGGTTCATGAGTCTTTAGGCAACTGAGGAAAATAATGAAGAAGCATTTTCAACAGGTTCCTTTTACATTTTACGGGCATACTGTCCTCCATGAAGCACTTGTGTACACTGTACTCAGTCTTACGAACTGTAGGGAACGATATCTTTTTCACAACTATATACCACAGTGATTCAGTGAATACTCCAATAGTGAACTAACCAATGGACGTGAATTCACCTTGTGTGGATGGCACAGCCTGTATTTAGATGCATCATACGTCTGTTCGGTTGTCACTTCAGTACTACCTGCCTCTATCGTGTTCATTTTAGCCATTTGGTTACAACATACGTGAAGTCATTTTCTAAATAGCGTGCACGTCGGGATATTTGACTCTGTAACCCTGTAAAGATGCTTGTTCACAAATGCAAATCTTAGGTAGCATAAGCCTTTTATACGCTCTAAACCTGGACATCTTAGCTACGTTAATCATCCAAGTTTTAATCACCGAAGTATAGATAGAATTAAACACCACAACGACAACGCAAAGTATACTTACATCGAGTCTCTTCCCGCGAAATAATGGTCACAGCTATCATTATTGTTTTTTTTTCAACAGGTATTCATTTAAAAAAGCAACGAGCTTAGACGCAAGAAATACGTTGACACAAATATTCACATTATCACTCAAAAGTGATTTAACTAAACAACTGCTTCAACTGCAAGCATTTCATACAACTTCTTTGGACCACGTTCGACTTCTGGCCCTAACTGGTCCCAACTGGCCCACACTAGCCTGAAATTCGGTTAGGATCATGTGTTACTAGGGTACAGGCAGTTAATTAAAACAAGGCAGTCTGTTTTTTATAGCAACACAGCTGAGACAAACTAAGAAAACACGATGAGATCTTCGTTTATGCGCAATAACCGTACCAATTCTGGTATCCAGTACCCTGTTGTAAGCAGACACTGATTAAATCTGTGAGCAAAACAGACAAACTGATGTACAGGATTGAAATCGCACGAGTGTTAGTCACTATTTATCTCCAGTTTTGGAATCGTAAAACACACTTGTTGTATCGTGAATGCAGAAGTTAAACAGTGGCGGTGTGTTGAAGTAAGCAGAACAAATGTACAGTAGAAACTGTAGGCAACGGTAAAAGAAATAACTGTCCGATGAGGCAGTAGGCTGCAAGATGTCAGCACGCAAGCGTTATCGGTCTAAAGATCGATTGTCCTAACAATGACCCAATCCAATCAGATACAGAGAAGTGAAATGTTACTGGCGTTCTGGCGTGTCGTGAATAGATAATCCTGCAAACAGGTCTGTCGCACAAATGCACACTGACTATGTGAGCTTACTTAACGCGACACAGCAACTCCCAAATTTGGGATGTACACCTTATATTGTAAACTTCTCGGCGAACATCAAAGCAATAAAACTAACCATGCCAGTTTTGTGGATAATAAAACAATTCCCATAAAACAGTGTGAATTACAGTACAGTCTAAAGCTGAATAATCGCCTAACTGTTCCGACAAAAGTCGACACAAGGCACTCAGTGACAGAATTATTATGGTTTGACTGTTTACTATCATTCTTGTTTATTGTTATTTAACTAAATAAGTTAGGTAGTTGATACGGTCTGGAGTAATGAATGTTTCTACATCAGTTCACCAGATCGTTAGTAATCAGAATATTCAATAATATTCCGTCACGAGAATGCTGTTTGTTTCCTTTGATCAAGAATTAGAAAAGTTGTCGCATCAAGGTTGTACGGGTAATCTATTCATGTTTTACGCTTTTGGCTCCCACAAGTTATACGCTTCTTCAAAGAAAGCAGAAGTCTACTCATCGGAAAGGTGATTTGACCAACCAAGATTGGCCATTCATCATAAGCATTCAAATCAATAAGTGGTGCCCACGTAGTGAATGGGGATGCGAACCAGTAGTCGATCTCGTGTGCACAAGCCTTCAAGTATGCTGGGAGGCTGTAAGCTGAGGCAACCTGGAAAGGGAGATTCATGCAGCTGTGCCGACGTGTCGGAGCTTATAGCAAATCGTTTTGTTGCTGAGCTGTTCAGGGAGTACCGGTCATAGTTACTTGTTTGGCACCATATCAAGTTACAAGTTGTCCAAACTGACAAAAGCATCTGACCTCCAGTTCCTCTTCAACTATGTAATGGATGATATTCTGGAAGGAGAATTCCGCAATTCCGAAAACATCTAAGTTCGACTTTTGTTACGTAGCAAACTGACTGTTATTGAGTGCGTGGAAAACATCTTTTTATTTAGTTCTTTTACCGAAAGCGTGCAAACCATGTTCAGAAATCTGAGTGGTATGGTTATTCAAAGTGTAAGATGTTGTCACACTGTTTGAATGGTCCTGGCCACAACTTTGCGGTGGCACACAAGCCTTCTGAGACTGTTTATCGCTTCACTCACCTGTTTGTTGTCAGCTCGTTAGTTTTTAGTTTTGCTGACTTGGTGTTTATTAAGACAGGGGAAGCGCGGAGTGTCTTCGCTAGGCTTTGTCATTTCCGGGGTCCCGACTACGTCTGTTTATCGACTAAACAAAGGGTTTATGATTTGTGCTTATGCACAGTTTCGCACCTCGGATTGATGGCTTGGTACGGTTGTACGTTAGCTGGATGCAGACTCGAGACCTCTTTCGAAAGCGGCCGATTGGAAAGACTGTGGGAATGCGACAGCTGCGATCAATTGTGGGTGATGTTCCACTTAAAATTAACCAAATCCCCGACTACATATCAGTAATTATGTAACTCTCTCCTGAAATATTTCGAGCCGTGATTCTAAAATGCAACAAAATTAGAAAAATGATGGGGTTTGAGAAACTGATCCCACATTTTAAGCAGTTTATGGAAATGTTAAATGTACTCAGCCATATTATGGCTTGAGATAGAAACATTTGAAGATAGAAATTGAAAGCTCGAGAGTTCCAAATGATGGCACTTAAAAAGCGGTCAACAGAAAGTATACCGAACTGCTGAGCATTGAAAACAACAATAAAAAACAGTAAACAATAGGCAACACGACGTGACATACCATGGAAATACCATACTTTGACATTTAACAAACCGATCATGTAGGTGATCATCTTTCGCTCAATAATCTACCTTGACATGTTGAAGCGTTACTTCTCGTTGAAGAACACACACTCCATAATTATGCTCTAGGATGTATATTAATAGAGTGAAACAAAGGAAATACAAAACAACAGCACAATCGTGCTCTGGAAGATGCGTTCGCGCTTGTCAACGCCTTGGGGGCCCCTTAGCGACGGAACATCCCAAGAAAACCATTGCTGTTGCTTCAACTTTGATATGATATACTAGCCTTGATATCATACACAATTATAGGTCTAATAAAACCATTAAGATTGTAAAACATGTTACTGAAGCAAACAAATCAGCAACATACGATAATAGATTGTACCAGACAAACAAACGTAACCAGCGGTAGTCTGGACCAACAATGATGTGCACAAATAGATTCCTAGATATCTATAGCCTTTTGCGACTGTTCGCCAAGTGTGTTCATAGCATCTTACATAATTTACAATTAGTATAAGGTCTTGCAGACAAGTAATCTTATTTTGTTAGGAATCACACGTGGTTCGCCAATGAAATCCTCCGCGGTATTTATTACTTAACTTCAGTTTAGTTACCTCCAATAAAGACTCAGCCGATCGTATGTGAGCGCTGACTAGGTAATCATTCGTTGAAAATTTTTTCCAGATGACGTATGCACGTGCCAACTGTAAACCACTTCTGTAAGCTCAAAAACAGATTTTTACCCAACTTGATTTGAAGCCTATAAACAGTGTTACTGTTAACTGAACAGAACTAAGACTCATGTGTCAATTCATGTTTGCAAATTTCTGACGAAAAACTTTCAATTCAGCCCATATAGTTAAATGAAGTTGTTAATCCCTACTGTGTTTCTATCGTAGTGGGTTATTGTCTTTCTATCGTGTGGTATAATTTGGTGTATGGGGTTACATGTGCAAGATTATTTTTAATGACTGATTGCAGTCTTTAAACAAGAACTACGTGCGACTGTACACCGGTTATAGGTTGTACATTTGTGTCACTCAGTCTTATTTCATAAATCTTATTAAGTGAATAAGTTCTCAATTCGATATCTTCGGGGATATCATCTGAGGTGCACAACATGTGATTCTGTCATTATCGACAACGTAACAACATGCACAGCGTCGTTGGAATCTTCAATGTCTTTTAGACTCCTGTCAAAATGTCGACGGATGGTTGCGTGAGGTTCTGTGAATCGTACGCACTGATCTGCCCTACATCTAAGCCACATCTGGTGCAGATTGGTTTGAGTAATGAGCGTCCGCAAACCATCCTGGCAGTGGACAGTGAAGCCAGTCTGGCTGCTGGAGAAGTTTTAGTCAACGACGGGAACGGGGTGGTGGCCTCCACATGTGTGCAAGCGGTTGCCAGGTCGATTTTCCAGGTATACAGGTAAGTTTACCTGAATTTAAAATTATCAATCAAAGTGGCTGTTCATAGGCATTTTCATCACCTGGACTTGACAATAAAGACCTAACAAGCAGCGCTTCTTCGTTAGACGGGTTAATCAATGACGTTTTGCTCCAGTGACTAATGCACACAACTAGTTAACTACCGCTAGCCTGTGAACGGCATTTCGTGAGTCCGGACTTCTGTTTTATCGTGTGACTTTTTTTACAGTTCGTATGCTCCTCAAACTGTTATGTTCTTTGCTGTGGACTCAAAACAATAAGATGAATATTATGATTGTGCAATGAGACTGACTGGATAAAGTCCAACCAATCAAGGCTCACGCGCAAGCTGTTGCAGACGAAATTGAGGGCGGTCGGCACCAAAAAATCAAAAACAAGGATCAGCTGCTGCATCGGATTTGCTTGTGAGGTATGGTGACTGAAACAAGTCGTCTAAACGCCTGTCAGATTTGAACAACCGAGTTGCTTAAGACAAGGCCATATAATGTATCAACGAGCAGGTCAATCGAAACGTATAACACTAGTCGCCCAATAGCAATCTGCAGTTTCTCTAAATAAAGGAGTGTTGTTCCCAACTAAACTGAGATTGCTTAGTACCGCTCAGACCACTGTTGTTCTGATTTTCTCGATTTGATAGTCCAGTGCACGACGAATGAGACTCAAGATTGATATATATTGAATGGTTTAACTTTGAGGGCAACACCACGTATGACGACGGGTTTTCCATCACTTAAACTTTGTCAGTGTTAGCGCTACTGATTGTTCAACTGTTCAAATAAATCTCCATTTACTTATTCCCCTTTTATCACCGGCAAAACCCATTCTGTCTAGCTTGTTGCGTTATATTCTGAGGAACTTTCCATCTGAGGCGAATAACCATAGAGGTTTTATTGTACTTCTGCCATTTTTGGCTAACCTGTAATCACTAACAGAAGTTCGGGGATTTATATCATTTCAAATTGAACACCACCTACACTTGATTACAGCCCTTGCATTCGGATAAACCCTTCGGCTCGCTCACTTCGAAAGGAAGCATCAGACTCGAGTTTCACTCTTATCAAAGTTCATTAGTAGTACATACCCTCGTCCGGCCTAAAATTCTCACTCCACTCATCGTGTTTGAGAATGGTATGTTAACCGCAACGCCACTAATCTCACAATAAGCATCACCGAATAATCATATCAAAACGATCACTCACAGCCCTTTGTGATTAATCTCCAGTTTGCCCGATCATTTCGGAAGCAGACTAAACAGAATAGCTTTGTTCATTCCAGTCGATAGCGCCATGATCAGCACTTCTCAGTTAGGTTGGAGCTACTGTCTTCGTTGTACTAATTGAGTATCGTTCAAAGTATTCTTCAGTATGGCGTTTATCAGCCGGACATCTTAGTTGTCGGCATGATCTCAGTCTTTCTGTGAAAGTCTGCATATCCGATGCTACTGCATAGGCTGTCGTCCTAGAAATCTGATCAATCCACATGGTGGCTACTGACATAGCGTCATCTTTTGTATATCCAAATCTCCCTAATGTTACCGTTGTGGCAGTGACACGACCGTAGATCGGAACGTGTTACACGGTTGTCAACCCATAGATTGCCAAGATGATTACATAGGCTGGATTAATTTTAAAACAATCATTTGGTAACTAGTATTTGGATCGTGAAAGGCCTCGACATTAACGGTTGTCTCTGAAGCATGTTCTTGAATTCCCGGCTGAAGTTCCAGACCCACTGGGCCACCTGAAGCCGAATATGTTGCTCAAAATGGTCAAGAATTGTGGGTAAAAGTCAGGGTGATCTCAAAGAGGTTTATGAGTTTGAGATCAAGGAGTTGAACAGATCGACATAAACAATACATATGGTGATACAACGTGAATATATGTACAAGGCCGCATCGGTTGACCAACGCCGTAGCGTCTTAAAATAAGTGAGCATCCTGCTTGATTGACCGTTGGGGTGAACCTGCTCACCATATGTCTTTCAGTGTGATCCGTTACCGATGAGATCAAGACGAATGAACTCATTTCCTTTACTTAGTCAGATGATAAACTTGACACGGGTCGGACTGTTATAACATCGAATCGTTCACATCCGAATCTCCGCACGCATTCATTTTCATTCAGTAACTTTTGGTTCATCAGCCCAACTAACTAGCCCGCTGTCGAAAACGCCGGTAACATCGTGTAATAGCACCGTCTAAACCTGCACCTTATGCTGTGGCGGAAAATCTTTCATGCGCGCATATTAAGTTACATAGGTGAACAGATTTCTTCCCAGTCCGGATATTTTAAGCCGAAATAACAGGCCATTCAGCCACATGTGCTGTAGTACAACTGAAACGCTGATTGGCTTGGATACCAATTCTATGTGACTAATCCTTATCCAGGTACGTCTAGCCTCAGATAGCAACCTAGTATGGCCTGGATCTGTACGCATAGCTAGTGTCTAATTTGCACTTTAGCACTTTACATCATTTAGCCCATTCCAACCGACCGAATCAACAGCAGGCACCACGACTGTGAGACACGTTACGTCTACCCTGATCACGGCAGGTTGTACCGACTGGCATACAGTGCCAAAGTTTTGCATAGTAGCACACGCTTGAACACTGGCAGAACATTCGTGAGCTAACTTCGAGTAATCATAGCTGAATTCATGTTCAACTATTTGCATAGCGCCGATCTCATGTCAGTGTTGCGAACTTTAGTTCGGCTTACAAGCCTGATTGTCAGAAATTTGGGCTAGTGCGTTGGTGTGTGTGCATGGCTGCCGGCGAACTGACCGCCGTATGACACGTATGTCGTCGGGTAAACTGTGCTGCTCTTTAAGACATGTTTGCTCTCTGTATAAATAAATTGAATACATTTTTAGACAACTCTATTCGTCAAAAACACCTTAAGTTGAGCAAGTCTGTTGGTCGGCATTGACTTTGAAATACAACAGCGTTAACAAAACAGATCACTGTGAGACTGAACGAGAACTGACCGTGTGGGATTTTTTTGCTGCTCAAGGTCAATCACGAGTTGTTACAGCCACAGTGAGAGGGATGATTAGGCGTTCTGGGATAGGCTAAAGCCACGCGCTATGTTTAACAAAGACTGAAGAAAAGACACGGTCGAAACTCGGGCAGATCAGTGAGACCAAAGCACACAGCAAGATATGAAGTGGGCTGTTATGAGCAACGCATTGTGATCGAAATACTTGAAGACAAGATTGACCAGGTTTTGTCTTTTAGTGCCACTGGACTATGACAGAACGACAGCCATTTACTGCACATGTCAGAGACATTGTAAATGTGCCTATACGTGTATCTAAATACTATGAGCATGACCGATCAAGCAACAAGGCAGCAACACAGCTCTCTTGACAGCTCACAAAGGGGAATGGCAGCAACCACGTGCATGCAGACATCACCGAGTCTAAGAGTGTTTCTGGACTGATTTAGCTAACCTGCCAGCTACACAAGATGTACCACAAGCGACAGTTGGATAAATGCAAACACTTGTTATAACGCAACACGAATGTTGCAAGCACGAACACCTATTCGTCCAGCGGGTCAGGTCCAACACAATTAAGATTTCCCTCACCGCTGATGAAATTAGTGTGGTCAGATTCAACAAACGACTCCCCAGACTAGTCAGTTGGCACAGTCAAAGCCCAATCATTATAGCCGATTAAAATTTGTGCTGCGCTTGTACACGTGTTCTTATGCATCGGGGCTAGAACAATCAAGCAAGTGTACTCAGGCTTTTGAGACAAATGGTAAAATCTAGTTAAAATCCAATGACGGTTATTAAGTCTTTTGAAGCAAGCATTCCAACTGCTATTCAATAAATATGTGTAACTGCTGCTAATATTGGTTGGTCTGACAACTCGTGTTAGTGAGTTTGGTGTTCGGTTGCGAACGTATGTTGAGTGTGTTAGTGAACTGTGTCCATAATCGGTTTCATAAATTTAAGAATGTCGTGATAGCCAACAAGGAAAATTGTGAAGCAATAGCTGATGAACGCAGTTCGAAGAAATTAGACATAACAACGAGGGTAAGGTAGCAATCGTTAAAAGAAAAGGAAGTAGAGGTTATCAAAACAGACAAAGAGAAATGCGAGTACCGGGAGCCCACAACATAGATCATTTTCAGTTAACGGACAGGGAATCTTTATTGGTGGATTCAATTTTAACACTAAAGGGATAATATGCAAAGAACAATTTACTAAGTTGGGATACACAGTGTACTTAAACAGAACATCAAGATGTACGTAGCGACAGTTCTCCCTATTAGAAATCGTAGCTGTACAATTTAATGAGCTTCATAAATTATCAACCTCGTGCTAGTTGATAAATTCACATTCACAAATTGAAGTAATTGTTCACTGAACCAACTATTTATCGGTTCAGTAAAACAAACCACATTACAAAACTGATCAACATGATCAACATTGCACCAGGGAAACTGAAAGCGGTGCATGAAATAATCAATCAAAGAGAGTTGTACAATCAGACAACACAAATACCGTTCAATTCTATGAACAATCAAAAGAACGTAAGGAGGTCAATGATGCTGTTATTCGGAACGTAAGAATACATTCTGGTGGATTGTAAAGATCTATGAGCAATGCTCAGCGTTTCCTAAAGAAACTGTGATCCACGATACATTGTTTACTAACAAAATGAAAACCTTATCTATGAATAGCGGAAACTGGAAAGTATATCCAACCTTATGGGACGACGTCTATCTACATACATTCACATAAAACGGTCAAATCTATCAACAAATAATTGGAGCTCACTTATCCCTGGATTCTACACGGAAACAGTCCACAAAATAGCTGAATAAAATCGCACCGTCAAATATTAAACCGAAACAGTGGATTTAATATGTCGATAATAAGTTTGTACTATGCAAGCCCCCCATGATTGAAACCATACAAACCTAACTTGCCATCCCTTTTAACGATATCAGTTTTATCATGAAAACTGGAAACGGTAACGAACAACTTTGTTCGGGTGTACTATTCAGCCTGGAATCTATGGGAACAAGAGAAGCTTTACCTAAAGCAGACACACGTGGACCAACTTCTCACTCATCTAACAGGAAAACCGAATTGTTACGGGGAGGGTAGAAAATGATGCTTTTACTGAATATTCAAAAAATTTCATCTAACGGAATGTACTACGGAAGGAAAGAAGCTCAAACTCTACGAAAAAATCAACACAAAATGAATTCAAGCATCAAACAATTATCAGGCGATACTGTCAGAGCTCAGTGTCCATGTAGCAAAAAATCCGGCGAAAAATCCAGGGGGAATACTGTCAAAACTGGAAGAATAACTGAAAAATATCGACAGAAAAAAACGTAAAACATAAGTGTGCGGAACGATCTGCAGTCATTGGTTAAACGTTGGAGTGAAACATCCGCGAACTGTCCTAAAATTGAAGGGAAGTAAAAACTACTATACCGGACACTCGAGTATAAACGCTTGTCTCAACCAAATCAGATCAACTAGGGGAACAAACACACTACCACATAGTCACATTGGCTCCGGTTCGCTAACATCACTTGACCATATGCGCTCAGTGTGTCTCGACTAGCGCAGACCACGCGTCATAGCCATAGCGTGTTGGCGATTATCCCTGTGACCAAAAACCGACACAATCGGGATGTATTAATGAATTCAAACGGATAAAGCAGAATCCACGATATTTTCGTGGGGGAAGTATACTATCAGAATAATTGTAACCAACCGACGGATAGTGGAGGGTTGTGTAAGGAGATGGATGAGGCTTGTGGAATGGAGGAGGACTGTTTGGACTCCACAGTTTTTTTCCGTGGCAATTTTGCAGTATTGTCCTTTTCTCTAGCTTGCAACATTGTTTGTGAACAGTGATGTAGTATTGCAAGGTGGTGTACAAAGGCTTCTGGGCCGTATGCGACATTTCTCAATTTTGTTATCTTGTTAGTAAGGAAGAACAGTTTATGACTAATGTATCATTTTGTTAATATTTTTATCCACAAATTGGTGCTGTGGCAAGTGCTGGCTGATGCATTCTCGTGGGTGACACGGATAGGTCATCGGAAGCAGCCCGTCGAGTTGAATTGACTTGTTCTGTAGACACGAAATATAATGGCCAAATTCGGCACGCCTAGGAATCAGTTATTTTTTCTACAAAAATTTGATTAATCTTACATCTGAAGATTTATGGCGCAGTCAAGATATCACGAGGACATCATCATTCCAACCACTTGAGGTAAAATTACTGCCAGTTGTTAAGTTACACTGCTATCGTTAAATCAAAGGAACAATCACGCATGTTAGCTCGGTTTAACCCATGTAAATGATGTCCTAATAAGTGGACCGACTAATTTTGTTGAAGGAAAAGCGAACGTTGTGAACAGTCGCTTGACCGAAATCAGCACTCTCCAATTATGTCCCGTGATGGGGTGTGAGTGGAACTAATCCCATTCCCATCGTGAATTTATAAGTAAAGTTCTGCTAGCACTGAACTTCTGCGCCAACTGACAGCTGAAGCATGTTTGTTACCTCGGCAGCTTAGTACATCTGCGAAGTTGTGAGTCTCTTTAGCAATTTGTTAATCTAATTATTCGCCGTCAGGTTTATAGAGACTGTTTATTCGTGAGCACGTTGTATTCCCAGATGTTCCTTTATAAGGTCTTCCAAAGTTGTGACAGGGGCAGTACAACTCAGCTGTATCACGTGTAGAAGATGTGTACCGTCAAACCATATTATTGTACTGTAGTTGAGTGAACGACTGTACAGGAGCACGATAGGCCATAACAAGTAGGAATGATTATGTAGCAGGATGGTAGGCTGTACAATACAAATAACGTGGATACGTAGGCAGACCAGATATTGTATACCATATATTTCCGTCTGTGAGTTGTACAGTGCGTACATTTGAGAACTAAAAGACAGGTCCCACCGTCGGGAGGATGAAGAGCCAGAAACGACTGTTGAGAACACATGTATGCACTATGGGTGATATGACATCAATGGGAATGACAACACACTGCTTCTCAATGTGTGCGGATCCACGTCAACCATGCAAATGAGTGAACCTGTTCGCTGTTCTACAGTTCAACACCTGTTAGGGATTTCGTGCAAAACACGACATTTTTGTGGTCATAACACAAGTATCAATCGTCCAATCAGGAATGAGCGTCACCCAAACCAACCAGACGACAACAAAGGAAAAGTTACGGAACCAATGACCCATAACTAATGTGCAACAGCATGCCAATTAGACACACCGCTATCCAGCTCTAAAATATTGTCAAGACTTGATCAGTTGAGTGTTCGAAACATTATGGGAAATAAGCTCAAGCCATCAACGCAAATCCCTTTAGTAGAGAAGCCCTTCCACACCAACGTTTATAGTAGGTTAACGGGAATGGAGTATAGTCGTAGAATCTAGTTTGCCAGTTCTGTTAGGATGCGTATTTTCCAATGAAATAGTCACGGTGAATCATGCCTTATTGATCACTCAGCCCAGTTCGGATGGTATGGTCGTGGGTAATGGTATGGTTCCACTCAACCGATCAAATTGCAGCCATGCGAACGAACGCTTGTGCGCTATCTGGTCTGTTTTCTCGCGTTCGTTTTTTGATGCCCTATCGTGATTTGTTCTAACGCCCTGACTGTCATACATAACCGTTTCATTTGATTATCTGTGTGTCTGACTGCCATGTATGATCGTCTCATTGATCTCGCTTCCCGTCTTGTCGGCTGTGTGGTAATCCTTTCGTTCCATAAATCTGGAGCCTCTGTGACCTAACTTTGACTTTTTCTTCCGGTAAACAGTGTTACAACGTTTCTTGTCCTCCTCAGTTTTAGGTCAAACGATTGAACTCATAACCAAGGGGACGATCTGATAAGTCCTGAATAAGTTCACCAGTATAGCGAATTCACAAGCTCTTCCGGAGTTAAATTTTATACAAACATAGCTGACTAGAATTCAGCAGAGAAAGAGAGGTCATTACATTGTTTCACAGAGGTTGCTCCCAAAAGTTTTTTTCAAAGGCAGTTCAAAAGAACCATACTAACAAATGTATCATGAGGACAGAAAAACACAACCATCATTTCGCACAAGAGAAAAAACACCGGAAGTTTTTCTGTTAAAACTTGCTTAAAAATGATTCTATAATTGCTCACATAAATTGGGCGTTACCCACAAACCTTCGCAATCCTCGCACCCCAGCAGACGTTTTCTACCCAGCGCCTCTCAAACAGAGGTACTAGTGCAGTGGAGTTCAGCGATCGCAATATACTACTGATACCGCGGCTATTCAGTAGCAGGTGCAGGGCCTATTTTTTGACAACCTACAGGCCACAAGAAGACTGCAAGAAGGATCATCA
>LUCH01001934.1:102430-115138 GCA_013368495.1 Paragonimus heterotremus | reverse complement strand
TGTCTCATTCGTTTATCCTGTTATCACCGCTAGCTTAGTGAGTTATACTCGCATTTACCTAACCTGTTCAGTAACTCTTCTTGACCACTACATATTTTCACGAAAATGGAGGAAAACCTTTTCATCGCCAAGCCAATACTTTTGGGACTTATTCGGTGTATTCCAATTTTTCTATCAAAGACGCTTATTTACGATTGATGTAGTGTGGGTACTTTGCCTGAAATTCTCATTTTAAAAGTTCAAAAAATATTTCAAAATCGAGGATTCGCGCCAAAAGAACCGTTTTGCCTTTTGAACGATCTTCAAGGCGAATCCCGTAAAACGGATAATTGCCGCGCAGTTGACTGAATCCTTCGTCGTTTTGTTGTGTCGCCGCTATGGCTTTTAAATCTATGGGAAGTGTTGGTAATTGATAAATGTGTGCGCGAGATAAAGCATCTTCGTCTAGGTTGCTAGGACCGTCTATGTGGCTGATGTCCGTCGCGAAATGAGAAAGAAAGTCTAGGTGGCGGGTTTCTCTCGAGGAGTATCTGTCCGGAGAAGTGTTGAATGCGTGTGTTAACGGCCTGTGGTTAGTGAGGATGGTAAATTGACATTCTTCCAACATATGTCGAAAATGTTTGACGGCAAGGTACATAGCTAGCAATTCTCTGCCTAAGGTGTTATACTTCGTTTGGGCAGGTTGTAGATTTCGGGAGATGAAGAATAGCGGTCAGATTTCACTGTCGATGACTTGCTGCAAGACCGTGCCAACGGCAGACTGAGACGCGTCGATCTTTACAATTAGCTGTGCATATTCGTCAATACTCAAATGGACGAGGGGTGTGGCGTTCGCCAGTGCCTGCTTGACGGGTGTGAAAGCGGCGTTGGACTCTGAAGTGAAAGCGAACTTTTTGGGGTTGTATTGCAGCAAATCAGTCAATGGTTTGAGCGTGTCAAAGCAATTGGAGATAAAACGACAATAGTAATTGACGATCCCCGAAAGTCTACGTAGGATTTTGATAGACTTGGGCAACGGATAATCCAAAATGGCGTTGGTTTTCTCCGGTAGCAGCCTGATGCCGTCTTTGTCGATGCGATGACCCAGAAAGTCAATGGAAGAGGCACCGAAGACGCATTTGTTTGTCATGATTGTGACGCCGTACTAGTTTAAACGCTCAAGGAGAGATTTCAAGTGCGACAGTTGCTCCTGCCCACTGTTGCTAGAAACCAGTATGTCATCGATGTAGACAACCGCAAAGTCCGGTCCACGTAGGACTTAATCGATTAAACGTTGAAATGTTTGGGCGGCGTTCCAGAGGCCAAAGGGCACACGAACCAATTCAAATGGGCCAAATGGAGTTGTTATTGCTGTTTTAGCGATGTCGTCAGGAGCCACAGAAATCTGGTGGTATGCTTTGACTAGATCTATTTTGGAAAATATCGTTTTCCAAGATAACCCGAGGGAGAAATCATGGATGTGCGAAATGGGCTGGCGAACAGGCACAGTAGCACTGTTCAACACTCGGTAGTCGCTGGATGGTCTCCAGTCTCCCGCAGTCTTCTTGGAACCATGTGTAAAGGCGATGACCACGGGCTGTTTGAGGGACGAATGATTCCGAGCCACAACATATCCGCAATTTCCTATCTGGCCATCTTCAGTTTCTCCGGAGGCAGTCGGCGTGGACGCGCGAATATGGGTGGTCCCTTGGTGATGATGTGATGAAAAACATGATGTTTGGGCGTCGTGGTATTGGCTGTTGGTTGGTAGATTCCGGGAAATTGTTCCAACGGCACCGTATACTGGTTGGCCTCTGGTAAAGCCGTTCTGAATCCGACCGAATCGATGGTGGTGGCTTCACCTTGAGCGCACAAAGTAGTAGTGCTGTCTACGAGTTTCCGGCGGCTGGGGTCAGCAGCCAAACCGTACTTCGTAAAAAGGTCGAAGCCAATGGTTGCGTGTTAAACGTCGGCAATGACAAAAATCCAGGGGAAACATCGGAGCAGTCCGAGGTCGACCATCAAGAGGTGTTGGCCGTAGGTCGCGATTTTAGAGTTGTTAGCTGCCTGTACTGTGAACTCCACGGATTTGAGGTCACGTTTGAATCTGCCTGGAGGTATAACGCTGACCTCGGCACCGGTGTCGATGAGAAAATGGAGTCCAGTAGAGTTGTCGTGGACACAAAACAGGCGGCTGTTGATTTGGCCAGCGGCAGCCGTCGCCATTACTGGCCGGCTGGGTCGTTTCCCTGATTCGCATTTCCCTTAGTGAGCGGAATGGCGTATGCACATGACTGCGTGCATTTACGAGCACTCACCAAAACGCTTGTGGTAATAGCAGATGTTAGGGGTTTGAGATTTAGAAGTGGAAGGTCGCGAGCGAGATCGGGATGTGGTGCGCGAGAGGTTATGACTCTCATAAGACGTCCAGCTAAGTTATTCACAATAAGTGTCAGCTGAGACACTTGGCGTTGGAGGTCATTGAAAGTATCCTGTTGTGGATCATTGCGAGAGGAAGGGTCACGTAAATGGCAGATGGGACGCTTAAAGAAACATTCACGGACCTTGTCTGCTGCTAACTTTTCCATTGGTGTCAGGGTCTTGTACAGACAAAATTACCGAGGTGTTGAGTGGGAGACATTTGGCTCATAGTTGCAGTAGGACTGGATCACCTACGTTCTTATCACTGACCAGAGATCTTATGTGGCGCGGTAACTGAGAGGGGGTGCGATCACCCAACTCAACACCAGAAGGCAACTTTTGCACCTTGGCTTCGTACGAAACCGTGGTACGCTTTAAGATTGCAGCCTTCAGTTTAACATACGGGAATTCGTCTGGCATAGGGTCCAGTATATCAATTACCTCGGAGGCGATATCATTGGGCAACTGTGTAGCGACGTAACAGAACATAGTGGCCTGGGAAGTAATCTTACGAGGACGGAAAAATGCTTCCACCTGAGTGAACCAAACGCGCGGGCTGTAAACACCAAAAACAGACAATTTAAAATTAATAGCGTTTCTGGAAAATAAATTAGCATCGAAATCGGAGATCATTGCAAAATACAGGAAGTTTTGAGTTTAACGATAACGGAACAATAGGCAAAATGAAAAAATTCGGCAAAATGAAAAAATTTGGGCTAACCAATTTGCGTAGTGGATCTAAACGCTATATACAGTTCAAGTGTGGATACGAAATCAAAAGGTAATATAAACTGAAAATAACTGACTCACAGTAGTTCGTGAAGGTGAGTCGTTTAGAGTTCCACCACACGGAATGGAGTATCCAGTTGATGTGATCTATCATGTAGTTCTTGAATAATCTGAAATGCCACAAGTGAGATAATTCTGATGACAGACAACTAAGGAAATTTGCCGCAATAGCCGGTTGATTCCGTTAGCTTCTAACTCCCCAAAGTCTGTGTTGCTAACTATGCTGAACACAGAGACAACACAGAGAGAACGCGACCCGAGAAGTGCGATTAATATTTATTGATTATTGATTAATTCGACAAGTTTGGTTTAAACGTGGGCTGTACATGTGCAGTTAAGGAAGGTTGCAAGCATGAGTAACGATGAGAATTATGAAATAGAATATATCGTACAAAAGGCTACACATTTTTGATGCCTTTGGCTTTTTTTTCTACTTTTGTTTTAGTCAAGCTATTCCATTTGTAATATCCGCCCCGGGGCTACAATCACAACTCGCTCCGTGCCCCGCTAGCTTGACGTACTTTTTCTGTACATTCTACTTTCCGTGGTCGATAGCAATATACGAGGGTCATCGCGCTGAGTCCTTGTTTTTCATTGTCGATCGGTTTTCGATAATGGCAACGGAGTGTAGATTACTTTTTGAACCAGTTCCAGGAACTGCTACTGTCCCACTTGAAGCAGAAATGACGGATTTTTCCGATTCCGTTTTTCGATTTCGAGTCCGTTTTGATTATCCAGTAATCTATGTGGGCAAGAAGAATGAGGGAGGGGAGAATGGAAGAAAAATAATCGCAACCCCCAATGGCTGTTTAATTACATGATAATTGGCGCATGCTTTCTTAACACTACAAGGGACCCCGACCACGATAGACAAGACCGACCGGTAGTTGTATACTCCATGTAGGAGGCATCAGCGACCCCTCTAGTTACATCTCCAAACCCATCTCCTCTTGAACGGGATCACTGGAATAGCACACTTCCGCAGGTGTGCTATCACAGACGTATTTAGCCCTAATCTTCCCTTAACTGTGCAGGCATTCTACCAACTGAGGAAGTCTTTTCTAAACAGCAAGTTACTCTATATAGCAAGTAACTCTATCTACCCATTACCCCATAACAAAACGTGTAAAAAAGCACTGGAAAGAATTGATCACCTGTAACACACCGTTATAAACGGACCTCCACAGGCCTGATTCTACATCTGGCACAAATCAAGCCCAACTAATAATAACCAATTTTACTCTGCACCACAGTTTTTTTTTCATGACGGCACCTAGTTGGGGTCTTATCTTTTGATGCCATGTGTAGCGTTTCTGGGACTGATTGAATTATTTCGGGTCACGTTGGTTTCACCCCTCTGTCACACTAGTAGACAGCGTGGAACTCAGGAGTGAGGTGGATTGTAGCTAATGAGAACTGTTTCAAACCCACGGACCCCTGAATAGACAGCGGCGTGGGACGGAATGCAGGTTGCTCTAGTTGTCACTCGTGGTATCACCGCTCTTAGTCTGTAGGCGACGATATTTAAACGCTTAGCTGTTCGGTCTCTGATCGGTGGTCCCCAATTGTTGGCCGGCGGACATCACAACCACATGGAAATGCCGCGATCACGTGAGATCGGAAGGGAGGAACCTGTGCAAGGACATGGAAGGTTCATAGGCTGATAGGTCACCATTTCGAGAAATGCATTAATACCATTGTCCACAAAACACTGGGGTGCTGCCATCCGACCAGCCTACATTCTCAACCTGGAAACCTATGCTCCCTACACCATACATTACAATGAAGGGCTTGACCATATACATTTGTGTTACATTACCTACGGCATGTGAGTATGCCTGCACGACCACTCTGTCATAGATGTAACCTGGAACACTGACTCCAGGACACAAACGAGCCCTTATGCTGCCACATTTTTGGATGCTACCACTACCTGCCGGGTCTTATCCGCTATGGAACGATCTGGAACGATCTCCTGCCTAACTTCATCCAGCCGCATGTTGAATAGATCACACTATCGGTAGCTTCATCTTGTTCCACACATTCACTATCCAGTGGCTAATAAGTTTGCTCGTACGTCTACACAAGCCTTGCTTTTCTTCAGTCTGAGACCGTGACCCCTGGTGATGGCTTATTGACCCGGTTGTGCAAATAAGTCTGTGGACTTTACGCCACCTACGCCTTTCAGTAACCCGAAGGTATCGATAAGATCACCTCTCCCTCTCCTTCTTTCCATAGAGTACAATCCGAGCTCCTTTAAACGGTCATGGTAAGGTTAACCCTTGAATCCTATAGTTGTTCGAATTGCAAGTTGTTGCACTCTCTCAATGCGTTGGATATCTTTACGTAGGCAGGGAGCCTGCGCCTGCACGCAGTTCTTCAGGTGAGGCCGAACAATTGCTTTGTATTGCGGCAGGAGTACTTCCAGTTGTTTGTTACACAAAACCCGCTTAAGTCCAAACAGTTCACTGCGGGCTTTGTGTGCAGCCGCTGCACACTGGGCTGAGAGATTGAAGTCGTTTTTGATCACAACTCCCATGTCTCGGGCCTCTTGTACGCATTTAGTGTTGAAAGGATCCTAATGATCGAGTACTTCCAGAGGTCCAGGGCTTCCAGTTACCATTTGGTACTTGAGGGCATTTAATAGAATGCCCCGTTGAAGAGACCACTCTGCTACTGACTTCAGATCCTGCGTTAATACGGCACGATTTGTAAACCCTGCTATCTTAACATCATCTGCGAATACGAAGCACGGGTTTCTAATCCCACTTACTAGATCGTCTATAAACAGCAGCAACAAGAGAGGATCCAAAATGGACCCCTGGGTGGCACCACTATGGACAGTGTCTACCTCAGAGAAACCGCTTCCAACCTTTACTTTGAAAATACTGTTGTGTAAGAAATCCCCTACCTAGTGAATTACTGGGTTGGAGATACCAAACCACTTCATTTTGCGGATGAGATAACAGTGATTTATTGAATCGAAGGCTTTGCTGAAATCCAAGTAGCAAACCTCGACCTTCCGGCCTCGGTCCAATCATCTTGCGACCTCATCCATGAAGTACAAAAGGTTGGATAGACATGATTTCCCTTTCTGAAAACCGTGTTTTGCAATGCCATGTAGGCCGGTTTCCACAAGATGCGCGGAAACTATCCCAAGTTAGCCGTTCCAAGCATTTTCCAACTATACTCGTCAGGCTCACTGGTCTGTACATAGATTGTTTGTCTTAAGAGACTCTCTTATGAATAGCGACCGCCGTGGCTACGCGCCACTCATCCGGGATTTTTCCCTCTTCTGAGGAAGTCGTAAACACCCTTCATAGTGGATGCCGAAAAACTCCCGCTAATGGCTTAACAACGCCCGCATGGATGTCATCAGCTCCTGCCGACTTTGAGGGCTCAAGGGAGCCTAGTACCTTCCGAGCTTCTTCCTCAGTGAAAGCTATATTGTTCATTATGCTGTGAGGTCTGGACTTCATCAATGTTGGTAGAATCTTTTCCTCATCCCTCCTGTGAACCCCCTGGAAAAATGTACGGAGGAGGTTGGTTTTTTCTGTTTCATCGGTGGCCGGTTTACCTTCCGTTGTCAACACAGCTCCCACTTATTGCTTGCAGGGTACCCTGGGTTGAACATATGAGTAAAAATGCTTCGGAGCTGCGTTTGCCTTGCGCGGAAAGCCTGTTTCAAAGCGCTACTTTGCCAAACGCTGGACCTTCCTGGCTGCATTTCTACAAGCTTTATACTTCAGCCAGTTACGATGGCTTTCGTGTTTTGTATTCCCTTCTGCACTTGTTTCTGCTAAAAAGCGCTCTATGCACCGTTTGTGTCCACCAGGGCGGACGATTTTGGGCTCTTCCTGGTACTAGGGGTGCAAAATGGTTCATGAGTACTACGAGCCCTTCTTTGAGGGCTTTCCACATATCTTCTGGAGGAGCGTTTCCCTTCTCAGGAACTCAGATCTCGCCTTGTACCGCCTCCAAAAGCCGCGCTACATCCATTTGACCAAAATTGGGAAGAGTTTTTAGGGGAGGCTTTTTTATCGCGCGAACATCGAAACTCAGAACACACTGATTGCTTTTCCCAAGCGGGGCCCCAATTTCCAAGTTTATAGTACCCTGTTCATATTGAGTAAATAATAGGTCGAGCAAGGATGGTGTATTCTTGTGTCAGAACGAAATAAGGGGCCTTTAGTGGATCTGAACGTTATATACAATTCAAGTGTGGATACGTGATCAAAAAGGTGACAAAAATGAAAACAACTGACACAGAAGTTCGTGAGGGGGAGTTGTTTGGAGTTCCGCCGCACAGAATACAGAATCCAATTGATGTGATCTGTTGTGTGGTTCCTAAGTAATCTGGAAGACCACAACTGAGATAATTCTGATGAGAGATCATTAAGAAAGTTTGCCGCAATAGCCGGTTGAGTCCGCTAGCTTGTGACTCTCCGAAATCTGTTAACTAATGACACTGGATGCAGACAGAACGCGAGGCTCACAACCAGAGAAGTGCGAATTATATTTATCAAATACTGGTTAGTTCGATTAGCTTGCTCTGAACGTCGGCTGTGGATGAGAGAGTTGAGGAGGGGGAAAAATGTGAACAGCGATGAAAAGTTTGAAATAGAAAATATTGTACAAAACGCTACAGCCCGAACCTATTGACCTAATGAGTTAGATTGCAACTAGTCCAAGAACATTCCTCCGGAAATACTGTTAGGAGGCAAATTTATCAAAACAATCTAATCAGGACATCGGTGACGGCTCAGGAAATCAGTCCTCATTGCAAACCAGTCGGGCCCTCGGTGACGGGTGACGAAATCAGGCAAAGCATTGAGGGGCACGTCGGACCAACTAGCAGGAGACGTGCAAGTGAGCGTGGGTGTCGCGACAGGAGTATACGTGCAACTGAGCGTGAGTGTCACGCCAGGACGATAAGTGCAAGTGAACGTGTGTGTCGCGCCAGGAGGATAAGTGCAAGTGAGCGTGGGTGTCACGCCAGCCCGGGAACTAACGCCTATGGAATTGAGCTTACTTGGCCACTTGGCAGCGAAGTGACCTAAAAAGGCAGACAGTGAATAAACAAGTAAATGACCATAATTGGCCACTAGTTCATGATATATATTTACAGGCATTTTATTGGTTTATCGAACTGGTATTCGGCAATACAGCGTGTCTGTCCGCAATCGTGTTCTTCTTGTCTCTGCGCAAGTAGACAGGGTTAAGGCGCATAGCAGGGACCCACGTCGAGCAGTCAAGCCGTATTAGAACGTTTGGCAAGAAAAGGGCGCGTTATTTCAAATACCCACCTTGGCCGTTTCATATCCCCGAAAGAGGTTTGGGAGGTGGAAGTCTCCAACCACCACTGAGTTCACTGAATCACTAGCCGGAACGCTCAAGACATTTAGCAGAAGCTTATCCCCGTCGCTGCTAGTCAGTGGTTTCCCACAGACGCTGCAAAAAAGCAGTCTCCTACTATCCCCTTGAATGAAGCAGTAAATTGCCTGAACGTTCCGGGCGTTTGGTGGGAGGAAGGCCTCCCACTGATTGTAATGATTACTTACCAATAGCAAGACCCCTCCACCCGCTCGCCCATCCGTGCGGGCCTGCGTGTAAACAGAAGTGCCCACTGGAGGACAGTCCACCGAAGCTACTTCCGGTTTTATCAATGATTCATCCACATATATGATATCGAAACCCTTCCTACGTTCCTTGAATTCCCCCACTTGTTGTTAATGTTGCAAGCACTTGTATACCAACGCTGGAGGTCTTTTCTATGCAGCAATTGCCCGAATAACCATACTTTGTCAGTACTGCTTTCGGGCGGATGACCCGAGCGGACTGGCTGTTTTTTGAGTAGCTCTTCTGTCCAGCACCAAAACCTATGGCTCCACTGCTGCCTTATGCCTTCCAACTCCTTCGACCAAAGCAACCCTACCGACTTCCTTTGGCTCCGCATATTTTCCTTTGGCACTGTCATCGTTATTGGTCGGGCGACATCCTCAGCAGCAACCTGAGTGTGGCAGATTGCTTGAATCTCCTTTAAGGGCTTACATGCAGGGATAATTCCTTTCCCGTGGGGTTTGGCCTTAGTTGTTACCAATTTCACGGGTTTTCTGACCATGCTCTACTAACTGAAGTTTCCTGGTTCCCCCGTTTTCTGTTGATTTTCTGTTCCGTCATACAGATTGTGCTTAACTTAACTGCAAATGAGGTTCTCTTACTTTTACCACAGCCAGCTTTAGAACCACCGCTACATACTAGTGTCGTCATAGATGTAGTCATGGGTGAGATCTTTTTGGATCCAACATCTCTACCATTTCCCGGTAACTGAATTTGTCTGTCGCACCGGATCAATGGAGCCGCTTGTATGGCTATATCCTTTTCGTGGACCCATGGTCTATTTAAAACACTACCGGCTGTTGTTTTCGGCGGTGACGCCGACTTACTGCCATACACTGAGTCCGTTTTATTGTCAGGAGTGAGTTGATATCTACCTCGTGACAGATCGTGCACTCCGTCAGCCATGCTGGGTACGTGGTCCCTGTGGGAGACCATTATAAACTCGATAAGTATTGGACGTGCCCGGTTTTGAGCTCCGTTGGAACTGCTCAGGCTTTGGCCAGCTGCTCTATGTACGTGTTCGATGCCGGTGGCTGCAAGTGACCTTGCCATCCTGAGAATTTCCATCACGCTCCTTCTATCTGGCTCTTTTCTGATTTTTATTTCTCTGTCTACTGGCTCTTCACTGTTGAAGATCAGGACGGTACGGGACCTTCTTCTTACTTCTTCGCCGGCGATGCGCAGTTTCAGCGTGTCTTCCACAATTCCATCGACCTCCAACGTTCCGGAGATAGAGTAACTTCGTCGATCCCGTTCCCTTAAGCTGGAATGCATCCTCATGAATTCGTTCAAATGGAGGGTTACTTTGACATTTCACAAGATATTCCCCGTCCAGCTGTCCCGTTGGCTTCCCGGCACCGAAGTTTTGGCACGCTGCACAAATTATCTCATCCGACAGCCGAGATGGTCATCGGACTTTTTGTCTGGCGCAATGTCAATCGCAACCTTTGCACATGAGCCAAATTGTGCACGCACTGCGAATGTTTCATAATTCATCATCACAAGCGTAGTCTATTGGAAAGTTCGCAGCCCATGATGAGCGTCTGTATCACGTATACGTTGACTTGGTTGAACCCTTGCCACCCTCCAATGAGTGTGTGTATGTTTAAGCATGCCTAGACGGGTTTATACATTGGCTAGAAGCTATATCAATTCCAAATTGCCCGCCAAAAACCGTCACGCAAGCATTCGCAGAAAGTTGGGCTGCTCACTTTGGTTGTCCAGCTGCAGTGGCTACCGATCACAGTTCACATTTTGAATCAGCCTTTGCGTCACTTCCGAACGCGCCAGAGTCTGGTCGAATTCACACAACTGCTTGAAGCCACGCATGCTAGTTGCAGAACGTAATTTCCCCAACTTTCGCCGTTTGAAAAAATATTTCCAGGCAAACCCCGGCTTTCGTAGCGTGGTATCTGTTGCAGAGATTGAAATCGACGAATTCTGCGCCATGGGTTGGCATATGTTTGTTAAAATTGACCATTAATTAAAAACGGCGTCATCGCACAACTTTTTTGAAATTCGGTATGGCTACTGCTCCTGTGGTAGATCACGTGTGACGATGTCAATACAAGAATGCCGGAGTGAGGTTCAATGTAGTGTGTTATTATTTCCTTTCATTCGTTATTTTATTATTTCGCTTATATTCTAAATTGTAGGAAATAGATTATATTGCGACTTTCAAGGCGACGTTTGAGAATCGTGAATTTCGCATATTCTCCCAGTTCCAGGAGTACTTTCAATAGTATATGGATGAAGTGGGCGTTATTTACGTGCGTAGGACATGCCGTAGGTCGAAAACTGCCCTGAAGTACGATAAGGTAAGTTGTCGTGTTGTCCTTTATAGCGATTGATACACGTGTTCAAAGCAGAGAGCCAAGGGTCCCGGATCCAGTCGAATTTTCTTGTACAGTGCCAAGCGGGCGTCTGTTGATCTGAAAGGCATTCAATGAAAACAGGGTGTAGCACCGCTGTTGAGAATTACAGTAAATATCACAAAACAAACTAAGGTCACTCGCATAAATGGCCCTCTGGAAAATGAGAGTCAAATAATGCTTTAAAGCAATCGCTAGATGCGCTACTGACGAACTCAGCAGGAAGACTGTTGCGGAAGTTACAAATCCTGTAGGAAAAGAGCTGCTGCCTGAGAAAGGTCCGAGGACGAAGCTTGAAAATCTTCATGAACTGATCAAGGAGGCCTACTCTAAAGAGAAAGTGTGTGAAAATTAAATCACCGCGGAGCTGTCGAAATTCAAGTGGGTATAGATCAAGAATTTCAAGTCGAGACTCGTATGCGACGCTACTAAGGCCCGTGACTAGTTTGGTAGCCACGCGCTGGATACGCCCAACAGCTAGTATGTCTTTCTGCAGACCGGTATGCACGACCTGATTTGCATACTCCAGGAGCGGTCTTATATTAACCGCGTACAGCGTTTGGAACGCTTTCTTGCCTATACGGGGGAAAATGCGCTAAATCATCTTGAGAGAGGCAAACCCTTTTTTCGTCGCCATCTCGTGGTGATACGCAAAAGAAAGGTTAGACGACAACCAGATGCCCAGATCTTTCTTCAGACCGCCTCGTTCCTTGCGTTAGGGAGAATGCCAGTCTGCAGTATCTGTTTAAAAAGCTTATAAAAGGGTTCCGCCAGACTAGCGGCTGCCTCTTTGAGAATTCTGGGATGTATCTTGTTAGGACCCATTGCACTATATGAATTTAGCTGAAATAAAATGTCCCCAACATCCAGCACGGAAAACTTGGCGGTAACGAGTGGTTGCCGGAAATTCTGCGACTGAAGGATAGGGTGCCATTCTGGCTGTGCGACGTTGTAGACTGCCGTGTAGTATTCCTCAAATAACTCGGCGGCAACTAGGGAGTCAGATGAGGTCTCCCCGTCAGGTAGTCGCACCGAAAGAGCCGAGAGTTTATTCTTTCTCAGACGTCGCATGTGCTTAAATGAAAAGTTTTTGTTCCCGCTAGCTTTGATGAGGACCTTTTCTTGTACGCGTTTGGTGTGCTCACTGATTTCCCGTCTACACCTATTTCTAACGATGTGGAACGCGCGTAGGTCCTCCGAGTTTCTCGTAATTTTATGCTTCGTGAATAAATGGGAACGTTTGTCAGGGAGACGACGTATTCTGCACGGAAGTGGTGGCCGATAAGAGAAAGTGCACAGTTAGCGCGGCACAAATAAGTCGTCCGCTCTCTCAATTGCGCTTCGAACTGTACGATAGTTTTGGTCGACTGAGCCATAATCAAGAATTGGTGAACCTAGGCAGCTCCTTAGGCCGTTAAAATCAGGTTGATCAAAGTTTCGGACTGTGGACTGTTTCACTGGTTGTTGTGCCCAGTAACACATAAAATCAAAGATGAGCAGAGAGTGGTCACTGTTTCCAAGTGGTGGT
>LUCH01001934.1:19111-64361 GCA_013368495.1 Paragonimus heterotremus | reverse complement strand
CCGAGCCACAGTACCTTTTGGTCAGGCTCATGGCTGTTATGATGATGATGGATGACACTAAGTGATCATATCAAACGCTTGCGTTACAAAAATGTTCGAAAATATATGTGATTTCACATTGAAACTTTTGAAGAGAACTTGAAACTGTTCATTTTCCACCAGAGCTAACCAATGTGCCACATAATTCGATTTAAATTGGACAAAACTATAAAGCGATAAATCAGGGCTATACGGCTTCTCGTTTTTCACTGTTGTCCCCCAAATTCTCCGTTGAATTGTTTGCACAGAGGAGGAAAATTTCTAATTAACCGTTTTGCCAATGAGTGACGTTACCAGCTTCCGTTAATTGAATCCAGCCAGTACATTGTTCCTACACGAGCGGTGGACTGTGCAACGTGCCCACGGTCTATCTTTTGTTGTGATGCAAAAGTATAATTTGCAACTGCACTCATTAATTCGTAGTTCATGATTAGCACAGCATAAGCCCATAGTCGTAGTGGATCTAAAAGCAATTAACATGGTTCCTCTCATGATATACAGCAAGGGACCTTTTCGTCAAAGTTGCCCGAGTGATTGCAATTGGGGAACCGCCTTCCGAAGTAATATGTGGGGCTGTCAACGAAGCTTCGTCTTTCCAAATTGTTGAATTCTGTAACACTAAGCAGCAACATACAATCAAGTACACACACAAGTGGCGGTTAGCTAGTCCTGTACACGAGCTACCGTTCCTTGCCCTACTGCTTAAACAGACATGTGTTCGAACTTACCACATAAAGTTCTCCGAGCGCCATTAAAAAAGCACTGAGGGTAAACCATAGTAAGTAGAATGTGTCCGTTCATTCTCTTGTTAAAAGTTTTGCAGCCGTGATTAATTAAGTTCCTGGCTCTTATCGGTTTACGCTTTCCTTGTTGGCAAACATGCCATAAAATTCTAAGCATTTTCATGTGGCCTCCTAGTCTAGACATTACAATGTATCCCAGTTAATTTAAAGGACGTTCCAGAGTTAATCGGGTTGATAGTTTGTAAGTGACTAGTAAATATTCCTGTTTGATCATCAACTGACCCTTAACTTAAGGGTCGAACGTAAATTATTCCTCAAGCCCTAAGAATGTTGTTAATGAAAATCAACTTAAATTTGTATATCACACACACATTCGCATTCCTATGGACTTTCAGCCACTCCGCTAGGAAGAAAAACACCAGACTCGCATATATGTCCTGTTATAGCCTATATTTTGCGTAATGGGAATTTGAAGTCAGGCGAAGATTCCAAGCCGCATTCCCATAAAATTAGGCACGACTGAGTTATCAACCAGCAATGTACTTAGACAGTAACGCTCAGATTGAGCGATCGCATCAAAATGAAACACACCAATTGTCCTGTTACGTTCAAACAACGACTGAAGTATTAAAAGTTGCTTTTCACTCAAAACCACAGGTTCAATAAACCTGTTGAGTGATTATGTTTGTTGCACAAACACTCAATGAATGGCCGCTCTAAGGATAATTCCAGCGATGTAAAGAGAGTATCGGTGTCGGCTGTTTAATCCATATGAACTAGGCTGGTTGCATCTGTTTCGGATTAGCCTGTCACCGTGACCGAAACCAACAGAAGCCTATGTTTAACCATCACTGTGGATAGCATACGCTGAACCACTTGTGGTTCCACTCACACACCACGTACCCAGTGTAAACCCGAAGGAATATTACCGGAAGACGCATGAGTGAGGACATTGTGTCCAGCAAGCCAATGCTGGTTGGTCAATTAGTTGGCTGGCATGAAAAGGAAACCCTTATCTCTCGGGAAATAAACAGGGAAAGAGATTTTAAAGATATCATCTAAACCAGGAAGAAAAGTATTGGGAATAAAATGCAAGAAGCAGTTAAGTATAAGAATACATTAGTGCATTCTAGAGGGGATAAAAGGTAAAAAAATGCAAGGTTAGACTGAAGTCAAACAGAAAAGACATTCAGCTGGCGGTATCCGATTCGGATAAGCCTGAAAGACATTCACCACATAGTACACCAACAAAGTTGAAGATAAGGATGGATAAAAGGCCATAGATACCATATTTCTGAAAAGAAGAACAGGTGAGTTGCTAAACGACAATGGTCGTTGTCCGACGTGAATAAGCAAAAGTGGATGTAACTTATATGACTTACGTGAGTCTGACCAATCGTCTTTTCGCCGACGGTGTACTATGAATACGCCGGCGACATACTAATCCCAGACGGTCTTCGCATTCACGGCCGCACACATTGCAACGACATGCAGTAATGTCACCACTACCCATGGCATTAACGGTTCTTTCAAGTACTGCACGCTTCTGTTCTCGGCTGCGCAATAATTGCCAACTAAGCTTTCGCACTCCCATACGGATCCTATTTCGTCAGACCATCCAGTTGGGCGATAAGTTTTCCCAATACCTGAATTCAATATTACAACGCAGAAGACTCACCTGGATACCATCCTGGTATCTGTTTCTGACGACCAGGATTCCGCTTACCTGGTTTTAGTTGCCCATACAGCAGCTGCTCCGGAATACGGTCATCGCCCATCAAACGGACGTAACCTAGCCAACGAAGCTGATTCGGCATCAGCATGGCTTTCATCCCCTCCGTGTCCCTTCGATGCATTACCTCAGGTTTTGGAATCGTGTCTAACGACCGAATACCCAAGATGCGCCTTGGACATTGCAGATGGAAACGGCTTAGATAGCGCATGTTCGGTTGATACCTTGTCTAAGCTTCACTGCTGTTCAACCGTGTAGACTGCACTACTGAGCGGTGGACACAGAGTTTAGTGGCCGTCTTCAGGTTGTGGTTCTTCCAGACATCTTTTTCAAGACGTCCGAACGGAACACTAGCCTTCGTCAAACATGTGTGCAATTCGCGGTCCACAAATAGTTCGGCGGACAAATCGCTACCCAAGTAGCATAAATCTGTGCAGCTCTTGACAACATCTTCATTGATGCGAATTTCATGCGCAGGTACAAGAACAACAGCTCCCTCCGGAAAGGGTTGGAAAGAAGAATGTTTTAAGTCTGTTGATATCCAATTCAAACATGGATGCCGCAGTAGCAAAACTCGTGGCCAATTACTGTAGTTTGTTTCCGCCGTGTGCAAACAGCGAGCTGTCATACGCGAACAAAAACATGCGCATCGTTGAGATATGTAGCCGGGTTTGGGTGTCCAACATCTAGGTATGCATTTGACGCCCTTCCGCCCGGTATTCATCCTCACCGCCGTCCTCCTTCAAGTCCGGAATGACAAATGCTAGCATGACAACAGAATGCAAATTAAATAGGACTGGGACTAGGACACAACCCTACTTACGCCAGCGATAACGTTAAAATCATCAGAGGTCAATCTACACGATTGTATCTTCGCCTTCATGTTCACCTGCAACATTTTAATCAAACTGACCAGATTGTCTGAACATTCGCACTTATCAAGTAACGTCCACAACGCCTCACGGCTGACAAAGTCAAAGGTCCTGGTGAGATCCATGAAGAGAGCTTACCGGGACTGGTTGTCTTCCAAGCACCTCTCTTAACATGTCCAGCAGCAAACATTTCATCGATCGTATTGCGACTCTTCCGGAATCTTCACTGATCCTCCGGGAACACTGGTCTCTAAAACTTCCATATTCAGTCGATTCAAAAGTATTCTTGCGAGCACCTTGCCTACGCAGCTCAGTAGACTGTTGCCCGATAACTGTTGACCTACTGCTCATTGTAGTTATCTTTATACAGAGGTAGTATATGAAAATCCTTGAACTCTTGTGACATTACTCTTTGCTCTCAGATAGAGTAAGTCAGCTGAAACCAGCCGGAAAACGTTCTAATGCCTCTCCGCCATTCTTCAGTTTTTCGCCTGGCAACCTGTCTTCGCCTACACCCTTTTCATTGCGCAGTTGTCAAGCTGTTCTTTACAACTCTGTCAAGCCTGAGGCGAGAACAAATGTAGATCTGACAGCTTGTTGCGGCAGTCTATTCCGGGTCACCCAGTCAATTGTAGCAAGGTGATTTAGTGGCCAACCAAAGTGTTCGCGCCAGACTTTCATGATTTTTTCTGGCTGGTGCCCGACTAGCCAGCATCCACGTCAATCAGTGCTTTGGGAGACTGAAAGGATGAAGCAGGAGCCGCCTTAAGCGGAACGTAGAACTCTTTGTATCTTTTATCCGCTTATCTTGCTACTTTCACTAGTCGTACTTGATTACGCAAAGATGTTCGGTTTGGTGACAGCGAATGCCACGGAATTTCGCCCCTTTTGATTTACTATCCTAGTCCATTGTGGAAGCGGCAAACACCACATTCTTCTATAGTACCAAATGGAAGATATCCACGTTATTGTCGTCGATACAGTTTGGCGGTTCTGGCGCTCGAAACCGACAGTCTTTGTGGCTGCTGCCGTGATAACTTCCTTTAGCTGTTGCCATATGCCCTCAGGAATATGGGACACGAAAGTGTCTTCTGGACAAACACAAACTACAGGTTGAAATGTAGTCCTTGTTTTGGAGTTCTCCAGCCGTTTGACATCCAATTTCTGTCACTATCTAGAGGATCCACAATAAATAGGCCTAAGCAGACCCGTATACGTCAACTGTTCGTCTTCAACCACCAACATATATATGATGTAATGACGTAGTAACTTTGCACAGTCTGCTTTAGAACTGACATCTTGACTTAGCAGGTTCCTCTTTAAATTATACCCATATGGATATTCAGTTCCTGTTCGTGTCGTGGAAAATATTTCTCTACAAGTGTGGTGAAGCCGCCATTTTGTGATGTGCAATTCCAAAAAATGAAAACGAACTTCAAGGCGGTATTACTAAGAAAGGGTTTTGATAATCTTTTCCACAATACTTATATGCAGCGCTTCCATCCAGCAAACCATTCGGTTATCATTATGTTTATCCGAATGTTCTGCAGTTCATAAAGACTTCCAAGCCATACCAAGGTCGATACAATCAAGTGTGTTGGAAGTACACTTAGATGTGGACTACGCTCGACAGGTAATATCAACGAATTCGTCTCCCAAGAACGACGCTTCACTTTATTTACTGGTGTTTAACACCACTTTTTACGCCGTCAAGTTTAATTAGGTTTTTTGTACACTGTTGCATTCTGTCGGAATGTTAATATCGTTCACCCAAAGTGAACCAAAAACATTGCTTTTCTTCCAACGACGGTTCATCGTGAGATGTTAAACTCCAACCTGACTGTAACTTTAAATTACGAATGATGGATTAATCCATTACCAACTAGGTATGTAATAGTCTCTTTATTATTTCAGTCGTTTCAATTGAAGTCTGTTTCGGAATTATTTTGTAGGGATATCTGAGCAGATAGCAAATTAAACCACATTCACCCAATTTGTGAACATTCTGTATATACAGACATGTTAAACGATTATGTTAAAACCAACTTTTGAAGTTGCATAGTGGACGGTGAGGCCGACAATTTCACAGCAGTTGTTTGAGTTGACCCCATCCACTTGAGTATTAGAAGAAAAACGTACTTGCACAGTTAAACTTAACGTCATTTGGTATGCAGTCTCAAACTAACGCTTCTTTGTGATCAGTTTTGTTCTCGGATGCGTTCAACGAATACACACACCGCAAATTTGAAGAGACCTACTACATGGTACGACCCAAAACTCTGATTTACAGAGTCAACGGTCCTACAACGCAAGGTTTGACAGTATGGGAGTAACCTAACTAGTGCAAGTGGAAACATCTAACTGATGACCAGGTTGTACCAGTATCGACTGTGAGGATCGATGTACTGAGCGACACAGTCGTCTCCTACCATAAAGAGGATTATGAACAACAATAACACCATCAGTAACTGACACGTAGGTAGCAGACTGTGAATGTCTGGCAGCTATCATCGACAGAGCATTGCATTCAACGAAAACAACTTGTTCATAATAAAGTGTTGTCGACAAGTATCCACCAGTTGGTCTTAAATGTCAGAAATGTATGGCAGAGTGAAGCGTTCGAAATAAATCAGGATCTAGTCCGGTATAATAATTTGGATAGCCTGAGTGATACTTCTTGTAAAAGTGTGAAACTTCAGCTGACATGTTTTCAATGCGTCCGTTGTTTATGCAATACGTTCAGTTGATTGGGTGCTACATAATTTACAAATAATAACCTTACGGTTATGAGTATCCGCATGAAAATAGATGAATACGGCATTTTAACGCTGTTTAAATTAACGTCTTCAAGCTGAAGTTGTCTGGTATGGCAATAGTCGTCGTTCTAATCAGAAATTTTGGCAAAAATTGTCGTGCAACACAGGAGTCACTATCTTTACTGCGGTAGATCACTATTAATAAGGACCAGCAACTTTAGCAAGTTGTAGCTTGAAAAGAAAACACGAATTCTGGCAGCAACACATTCAGAAGCGACTACAAAGTGAACAAAAACCATGATTCATACGGAAGTCAGGATGTAAGTTGCACGGCCGTTGCTAAACGGAGTATGTAGCTCCCACGGGTGAATTTTGGAATAGACACATACTTACTCTTGACAGATTCTCATGCCTTACTGAACAGTACAGTCTGAAAGCACGAGAATGAAACGATGGCTAATCCTGTGTTTTTGCAATTAGATCGTGGCAGAAAACGTAGTTTACAAAATATTTTGTTCATCGTTATGGATGTTTTAATTGCGGTGAACATCGTCGAATGAAAAGAAGAATTATGAAAATATCAATCACCTCAGATGTGGATAATAAAAAACGACGTTAAACTGGTCCGATCACATACAGACAAGAAAAGGTTGGGTCACAAAACATCTTGATCAAAATGTTCCACTAACTAAATATTGCTACATTTCTCTATTGGAGCTGACTGTAAACGACGGTACGACATGGCCTTCAAGGTATTGGGATTAAAGTAATCCGCTATCTACAGAGTTTGTTTTTAAAAGTGACGCACACGGTCACCAGAACATCAGACGTACGGGGGTCGTTTCAGTTTGGTTCATTAAAATGACCTTTGTGAATTTGGATCGGTTATATCTTGTTGGATTACTGATGAGTAGTCAGGAATTTGGTTAATTTCAAATTGAATATTACTCAAATATAACGACAACGCACTTGAAACTAGTGCGTCAGCACATGTGATGTACGTGTCATTTTGTTCACGTAACTTCCAAAGTCCACTGGGAAAGTCACGTGGTTAAAACTTTGGTATTCTGTAACGCCATTCTTTTAAACAGCTGTGTAGATCATAGAGTGCAGCAGAAATGTACGTGTGTAATTGGTCTAACGTAGTGTATAAACGTCTGGTTTAGGCCGACTGAAGAGTTTTGCTTCAAGAAAGAAGACCTAAATTCTTGCTTGGTTCATTTAGGATACGTACTTGACACATGTACGAAGCTTCGTTAACAAAATGAAATACTTGGTGAGTGATAGATAAACGTTTCTCAGTAGAACACACGGGTATCTTCTTGCTAACTTTAGTAGGGTTCAACGTAATAATTGTGAGTATTACAAAAAATACTCTATAGCCCATCATTCTACTGCTCCAAAAAGTATACATTTTTAGCCGAATGTAAGGTTTAACTAATGTCTCAGTCTACTTCTCCAAAAAACAGTTTCATACCGCACCCAAAACCACAGATCTGTAAAGTATCATTCAGTTTTTGAGAAATACGGTTCACATTCAATGATAATTCTCAGGATCGGATATATGCATAAGTAATTCAATAATGAATGTTTTTGAGAATTCGAGTTAATTCGATTTTATGGCCATTGCAAGTTATTAGCAGTTCGTTCTGCTGCTTCTGTCAGTTAGTGTGTGCAACTACTTTGAGTAAATTAGAATGACAAATAATTTGTACATCACTCGGGTGTGTTTGCCAGCTACAAATCATGCTGACGACTATGGTAAATAATTTTTAACGTGCGCACACTCGGTTTATTTCAGTATAGTTCAACCAAATTCCAGAGGTCATAAGTAGATTATATAACACTAATTTCAATGATCCACCTCGCTCAACATGACGCTCAAAATGACTAGATATATGGTGGGATTTATACAAGCGACTTTCCCGTTCGATGTTTTTCTCTCTCTTGAGGTGATTGATTTATTCAATCCTATTTTCATATGTTCAGCCATGCGGTAACTCGTGCATTGTTCCTTCCGCCTGTGTAAGTGACATTTCAGCTGCAATTAAACTCACTTCGCACGTTCTCATCAATCATGGGTGGCTGGTAAACAGACAGCACTCGTAAATCAACAGGCGTGTGGACTGATCTGGATTGTCAGTGATATCTGGGATTGCGGCCTCGTCAACCAAGATTTACAAGTAATTATTTTTGGTGCTAACAGTAGGTTATGTATGGCTCACCAATGGACCTTCGTGATAATTTAAGAGGTGTAGACCGGAATCAAACAATAAAAGTGTGAAGGAGCATGTAGTAGGTTGGAGAAGACCCTGCTTCGAAAAAGCTGAACTTCATCTGGATTTGAACCAGAGGACAAATCAGCATGCCAAAAAGATGCAAGCGCTCCACCGGTTGGGCTAAGCAGCCAGTCTGGAAGCTAGAAAATCTACATTTTGAATGAATTTCCAACCCAACTCTTCTCGTTATATGGAGCCCATCGAATACTGCTTGAATTTGACCACATAAGCGGGATTTCTCAAAACAGTCCAAGGTGGAATCTACTGACGTCACTGACGCGCGGTGAAATTCTATTGCTAACAAGTTGTGTCGCAGGTTTTACGAATTCATTGAGGCTTACTTATGTAAAATGCGGACTTGAGTTGGATTAAGATGAGCTGTTAATTAACATCCGTTGTCTGCCTCAGATCAGTCACCGAAGGATCACGACAAACTGACAATCTGTTGCATCGTTACAGACGCATTAACTGAAACTCACTCACCCTTTTTGTGCATAGCATCCTTTATTTGTTACCGTTACATATTGGTACAGATTTATCAGGTGACCAGCGCTGAATATCGCTTATTCATCTGGACCCAGCCCAACCATAAACTGGCTAGTAATCACGCAAAACTGACAATAGACTGAACTATGTAAGACTAGCAAATAAGCCTACAACCCACTATAGTACCTTCATCAGTGCAGAAAGAAGACATGTTGTGATATGTTAACATTTTGTAGCAATGGACAATCCATTAGACCCAACACCTGATGCTATAGATGGTGCCAGCTTCCACAAGCGATATGTAGATGATTTTTTGATGTTTACCACTAATATTCATTTTGTTTCAGTTTCAAACCCTTTTAATTCTGCTCATTCTAATCTTTCTGTTTCTCATGAAGAAGAAGCAAACAATAGTTTATCTTTTCTAAACATTTCACTCACTAGACGATAGGCTGGCTCACTACAACGCTCAGTGCACCGTAAGGCCACTTGAAGCGGTCAGTATTTGCAATTTTCTTTTTTTGCACCAATCACTTACAAACGAGGTCTGGTGAGAACCCTGTTTCATAGAGCCCGGGAGATATGTACCGTTGATTGTTTGCAAGGAGAGGAGGAGAGATTTAAAAAAAGTATTACTCGCGAACGGCTATCCTGAGAAGTTCATCGATGTTCACAGCCAGAAAAGACTGATCAACACTGCCGTGAGTACGGTCCCTAAGAAGCAGGTCTTTTTGAACCTTCCTTTCAAAGGCGATCATATCACAACTGATGTAAGTCAAAAATTACAGTTTGCTCTAACTCGTACCTAACCTGCGGCTGAATTGCGGTCGCTACTCACAACTGTCAGTGTCATTAAGCCTATTTATAATCCTGTCCTACCGAAATTTTCTGTCTCACATGTAATCCATCAGTTCACTTGCAGTTGCGGTGACGTCTGTATCGGCAGAACAGGTCGGTGCCTACAACAAAGAATGGCTGAACATATGCCTAAGTGGTTGTTGCGCGTTATGACGTAACAGGCAATGACCACGGAGGGACTGAGACGAAATCCGTCCTCATCCATTGCAAAGCACACCATGGAAACAGGTCATGTATTTGACCCCGCCAGTTCGTTTCAAGTATTTTTGCGTAATCGGAATCCCAAGTTGGTTGCCTTCTCCAAAGCAATGTTATTCAGTACTCGCCGTCCGGTCCTGTGTGTGCGTAAACTGTTGACTCACGCAGACTGTCTGCCCTGGAACTGACAACAGTCCCTGTTCTATGTAAACACAATCGTTGATTGTTTCTGTTGTTGTTGTTGTTCTTGTTGTTCTTGTTGTCGCGATCCGCATATCCTATATATTCCAAGGTTTCACGTTCGTGACTAAAGAGAGTAAACGATATGCTAACACCTCGCGACGTGTCCCCTATCGTTACTGGTTACTATTATCAGTCAAAAATGTAAAACATTCATGTTATATATGACAGACAAATAGAGGTAGACAGGGTTTGGTACACATATAGTCACACCACATTATATCTTCACCATCATGACAAGCTTATGGGATACTGCAATCACTTCTGGGCATATAACGCCGGCTGGTAAGTTCTTATCAAAATGGCTTCGCTAAACGCCAGGTCACTAGGTTGACATTCAAAATATCGTTATGCCATCAGTAGCCAAAGCTACTGGTCTTTAGCGAAGCCATGTTGATAAGCACTCACCAGTCGGCGCTATGTGCATAAAAGTGATTGAAACAACCCATAGGATTGCCGTGATGATGATGACATAATACGTCGTGGGACTGTATGTGTGCCGTACTTTGTCTACCTCAATTTCCATGTAGTATATAACGAATGTTTTACGTTTTCGACTGATGAGAATAAACGAAACTTTCACATATCGCAACATATGTCCTCTTTCTGCGATGGTGAAGGTACTGAAGAGAACCAAGTGCTCCATTATAGTAAGTTAGATGATAGTGCATGTTCGTAGAAAATCACAAGTGACAAATTCTTTGATGGCGTTGATAATCTCATACAGTGGGATGATGACAGTGCATAAACGTATATGTTGTTATCTCTACCACTGATAGGAATGAGCTGATTTTCCCTTGGTTGCATCAGTAGTTGTTGCTTTTATAAGGGTATTCCACAAGAACATTTTTAAATTATCATTGCTTGTAAAAAAGGTCAGATATTCATGTTAATCATGATATGACAGATAAATAACGCCCATATCAGCAACCTAGATCGACATCCAACGAAAATCCTAACATGCATACAACAAAGTTTTTCTGAATGTTTGATTCATTTGGTTTGCTCATGCATGATACCCAGGATACGATGTCCTGTCAGTTTAATCAATAGTGGATTTGACTTGTCCGTGTGGACATTGAGTTATATGGGGATAAACAGCCACCCGTGCAATCGATACGTGAGAAAAACTACAGACTAATAAAAGCCCAGGAAATGTAGGACAAGAATCGTGCCTATTCATGTACTAACTCCAAACCAATAAGTTACAACCGAGCTCATTCTGACAATTGGTTTCATCCATCCACATACAGTGTGTATGCATGGATGAGAGCTGGAAAACATACAATATCTAGAAATCAAAATAAGGTTAGTAGTCTTCAGCAGTTCAAACGTGAAGCGTGGCAGGTGCATCCATCTTGTAGTAATGTAATATACAACTGGAGAGTCCGTATAGCAACTGTCACTCTTCACTTGTTTTACACTGACGAAATCAAAACTCACCCTGTTGAGGTCGCTGGTTACATGGGAAACAAACCAGTCTAGAAAGCTTACGGTTAAACCAGATGATCGGAAATACTGGCACAGTGTGACAAAACATAGGTCCAGAAAAGTTTTTATTTTTATAAAACTGAAGCCAGATGTTAATGCTACATACGTCAGACAAGACAAAAGCGAATGAATTTGTAAGCGCATTCGTCATGGACGCGGAAACTAGCAATACTATACCAGATTGATGGTGTCAAAGCTTGTTGAATTTGTCAGTTAGTATGCAGTAAGGATGAAGGTTACATAGACAGATATGAGAAACATTTAGTTTCCAGAGAAGTGAAAGATTTGTTTATGTTGCCTAAGAATGACAATGTTGATGAACCTCAAGAGAAAGTGGTATCCGCAGTCACTAGACACTTTCAGACCGCTAGTTACAAAATCATACAAGTTTGTTTACTCGGAGTTTAATCCAGTTAACCGTGCTTACGGCTTACCGAACCAATCGACTCAAAAGGGCTCTGTTCAATCAAAAACATCTGTTTTGGCATTTGGCCGTATTCCGGACTACTCTAACACACTGATTATGCTCCTTTTGCTAGACGTTTGCGCATTAGTTGATTCAGGTCTGTGTTACGTAATCGTGAATGAACATAGCCTCCGAATTCACACGGCCTTTTCAATCATTTTTCAAGGAATATGCACTAGGTTGGTTCAGGCTGGTCAATGTTATATATCTTTGACACTCTTCTTGTGAAGCCAGTGACGCAATGGTCAATCTAGCAGCTCCATGATCACAAAATGGAATTTCCTATTCCCGTCTAAGTGGGCGCATACACTACTGACGCGTTCTAACGGAACAAACCCCGACTTCAATTCATTTGTTCTTAAAAGGCTGGTATAAAAACCTGTAATTACGAATGCTGCTATCAGCGTCAATCGTTTTGCAATTTACGCGAACCATAAGCGTCAAAGACTTATTAAAAATAATTGCTGCTTCTAACTTTATGCCAGTGACTCAGTATCAAATACTCGTATCCACCATCTCTTGCACACTATTTGTTTTCTGTTTTAATGTCTAGTGGTGATCTTTACATACTATTCAACCGTTTCTTACGTTACTGGAGAGAGTACCGAAATATGTTCACTCACATTATTCATAAGGACAATCAGGCAACTAACCGGGCTTCTTCTCAATTTGCCACTAGTCAGATTGCGTAAGAATAAGTTGCCCTGTTTCATTATAATCGTGTTTTCCCGAGGCAGGGGAAGTTTTGATGTGTACGGATGGCATTATGCTCAATTAATTCGTTAAGAATGCGACTGTGTGAAATATTCATACAAATAGTGTTATCTAACTAAATGGCTACCTTTTCAGCAACGGTAGTTTTTACTACACCCGTCTCGATTAGACAGAAAAGTGTAGTTATTTAGGCGCGTTGGCACTTTTTCCAGGTGATCCACGTAAACTTTCGAGAGAACGTAACAAGACATATGTTTATCTGGACTAAGTTACGATTGGAGATAACGTTCGCAGTAAATTAGTGAATGCGAGCTTTGGTCATGATTCCAAAGATTTTTAAATTTTGTCACGTTTAAAGTTGGCGGCTCATTTCAGTACATTAGGTTAGTGCTACAAAATTCGAAGCATGAGTGTTAACCGTCATAATATTTTGTTGTCGCCTTTACAGAACAGACTACATGCAAAATTTCCCCTAGAATTCATATACGAAGTGAGTATGATCCCAATATCTAGCGGAATGATGCCCAAAACAGGCAAGCTGACATGTCCACTTAGAAAAACCAAGGTATGTCTCGTCAGGATAGTGAAATACGTACTCACACATAAAACGCGGTACATTTGTGAAGACCACAAAAGGCACCAGGCTTGGAAATTTGTTTTCTTCAGGAAATCCAATACAAGGTATGTGAAAACATACGACAACAAACACGATCACGACGTTGCACAGCTGAAATGTATCCACACCCGCTGGGAAGCAGTGTATCGACATTTCCATCGGTGGCACTTCCCAGCTAGTGGATACACACGTTTCCAATAGTCCCTTTTGTTCCCTAGTCTTCCTGGCATACAGACCTGCTGTTTACTTCCCGCGGGTACTAGTCAGGCTATCCAACTCACAAACGAAGGTGCATGCTATACAATGTAGTGGACACACGTCAGACTTCCTTTCCATCATCCTACAGTGATCACTTCCGCAGTATATCTTACAACCAACTTTTGTGGACTGTCTTTGACAGAAATAATTGCGTCATTCTATAACCTTGGAAAAGTGACCAGTATGTTTGGAGGCATTAGACTGGAGTGACTCAGGATGGTTAATGCACAACTACCAACGCGAATCTAACGCAATAACCACGTGCGACAAACTGATGGAAGATAGATAGCAAGGATGATGTGATACCGACAGTGTTACCAGTGGGCACAAACGTACATAAACAAGATGACCAAGCCTAATTAAAGAGTACCATTGGAACGAACTTATAGTTTGTTTGCTATAAGCAACCAATCAGTGTTTTACACAATTTGTTCTGTTTACTATGCAGCAAGAAATATACAGTGCCAGCACGACGTTCATTTGAGAAGGATTCAGACAGCTTATATTGGCGACTGAAGTAGCCTACTTATCGTTCCGATTATCCAGAACCTACTGTTAACACCTACCCAATACACCTTAAGTAAACAAAAACCGCAAATACAATGTAAATACCGACTCGTTTGATTGACATGAACATCCTAAACAAGTCACTACAGTACAGTCTTTAGATAAAATGCATGTTTCATTTCGTAAGATTGATCATCGGTGCAAAAAATGGCTGGGAAATTATTCACCCTTTGCGAGCCTGATTGATTCATCTCATTGATTCATCCCATTCTGTTAGGAGAAAGTGGGTTTTTATTTAGACTTCTATCTCGAATTCAAACGGAATTCCTAATGGTCAGCCACTGTTTAATCTCCTACTCAACCCACGTTGTGGACGTAAGTTCAGAGAGGGTTATTTCTAGTAAAAGTCTGTAAGAATACGATGCCCACTAATGGAATCGTGAAGCAAGCGTACTGTTACATAACAATAAAATCAGACTACAACTAGCCTTCTATCAGGATGAGTTGGGAGTTAACTTTGCAACTACAATTCAATGGAAACTAGCAACGCAAGGGGTTTTTGGTCATTACGAATGTTTAGGAAGGTAGTTGGTTGAATTGTCTGCCAATGCCGAAATCTTCACGGTATTAATTAAACCTTGTCCCGAGTGCTGCTTTCAGACGAACTCATCATATTAGATGAAAGGTAAGGTGGCGTCAAATGTTGTGTGGAATGTCGGCAGTCGTCCTGTGTATGACATGATGCGCCATTCTATCATCGGAAACTTCAAAGCCCAGGATTTTCTCTAAGTGCTATTGATGGCATCGAAATGGTCTCATGCTCGCATATAAACGTCTGCCAGATAAGATGTCCGGATTTGTCTTGGCAAGCTGACAGTGTTTTTTCACTGTTATCTGGCACACTGACAGTTTCAGGAAATTACGGTCTCAATGCTCGAAAGCAGAGACACTGTTGTCTAAACTTGTTTTGGCACGGTGTTCGGTGTCTGAGCAGGCAGTTCTTGCATAGATCAGAAAAAGGTTGGGTCTTGGCGTAGTGTTCTAGGTTTACAGTCCCTCACATTTTTTTGTCTTTAGCTTATTCTCTTTATGATCACCACCATTTTATATTCCACAGTTTTGATCCAATTTTTGGTCGTACTGGGATTTGTTGATGACCCTTGTTGGTTTATTCGTTCTAATAGATTCGATCTTGTACCGGCTTTTCATCTTAATTTCTTTACTAACGTGGCTGACACAGTGAAACCTATTGCTATCGATTACGTGCGCACTTTCTGGTTGGGAAGCGGTTTGGTTAATATGTATCGCCTTGGCTTATTCAGAGCTTTTGTGATTGCTAGTTTCTTGCATTCCAAGGAAGTGCTGTTGGTGAGAAAATGGCGAATGGTACACTTCACGATTAGTTACCGAAACTGAAGCCAAAATTGTTATATGTATTGTACTATGGAAACTATAAAACAGCCTGCATAATTTCAGAACAGTTAATGATTATTAAGTTATAATGCTGACTAGCTACGTCTTAAATGACGTGAGTAGATTATGAAGTTCGGTTTAACTTTGCTGAGTAACGAACGAACAACTCTCTGTACGGTACCTGTTTAGGGGCCACGAACATAATGTCAGGGGACAGTTAGACGGACTTACGTTTAATTACGGTTGATTGGGAGTAAGCGAACAGAGCAATAATTAGCTTGGATGCAATGATCAAAAAGTCAGTTGATTCTGAATTAGGGCTACTGAATGTTTTGTTCACTTGGTCTAATGACCACCAGAGAAAGTGAAACAGTAAGATTTTATCTAATGGTTATCATGAACACCATGCTTAGCGTGGATTCAAACCCACTCCTCGTTACTAGATATTAGATTGCTAGGCTACCAAATAGAACTCAAACGACTAGTCAGACCCAGTGGTATGTTAGCCTAGAAAGCGCAACAGGTGAAAAAACTAGAGATGATTTATCCTTTGGTTCGTAAAACAAGCCAATTCACTGTTATCAGCAATAAGCCTAAGCGATTAAAAATGAACCGTTTAACGCCAGGTAATTTGGAACTGTGGATACTTTTTAAAGCCTAAACCTGTTGACAGTCCTTATTTGTAATGCAATATAAGTCACTACAGCTTATCTCAAGAGATAGGTAAGTCTTATGATACACCAAGGTCAATCGCAATGTCTGTTTCGTTCAAAATTTTACTTATGACCTCTCCTGTGTTCTTCCTTCTACACACAGGCACTCATTGTTTGAAATCTTTTTCCACAGGTCAAGAAGTAATGCAACAGTCTTTCAACCAGGATTTACGGCGACCTTCGCTAAACACTATGTCCACTGCTTCTTCTACTGTTTGTCTCCGGCCAGCTGTTTTTGTAGGCAGTTGCTACACTTTCTGGCTTATCGGGTTTGTCATGTAGATGTTAGCGCTTTTGTGACGTATGGCCTTATGGGTAACATGGTTTTCTACGTTGGTAGCAATTTTATGAACAAAATGATATCTGCGACATTTTTCAACCCTATATTTTGGGCAGTCCAGAACTGGCAGTTAGTCTACGCTGAATTCTGCCTACAAAATCTACGTAACTGGAGCAAACGTGATAGAATCAACGCCGTTGCATACTTTGAGAAGCATTAAGGGTATGGTGGTTTGTCATCTATCATAGATAGTTATCGAAACAGTGATTACTAGTGGTCTGACATCTAATCACTGTTCTTCGACGCGGAGTTATAGGTCAGAGGAAACTAATCACCGTCGAGAAATTTATCCACTTGTTCTGTTTGACTGATAGTTAAGTTTCTTGTTTACCTGGCCTTGAATGGTTTACATCCCTGTCCCACACCCACCCAAATAGACAACCGACTTTGGTTCTGCGATGTTAATCTGTCCTGTATCCAGAAGAGTGAATGATAGACAATAGCTGGTTTAAGACTGGTTTTAACTGAACAGACAGATGAAATTCTGATATTGCCCAGAAAATGAACGATCGAAAACTCGTGTATCTGAAGCTCCGTCTCCCTTAACTAAATAAAAATTATTGTGCTGTTTATTTTTTCTCTTCAGCTACTGCGGTATCTACTGTTATCTGCTAGTGTGCTGTCAACATTGCTACGTTTACTATATTGAATAACAGAGGTGCAACATGAGCGTTAATAAAAATTATCATGTTTCGCGAATGTACTTTGTAAATGTGCCTCGATATCAAAACAGACTTTATGTTGCTTTGTTTACATTTTAGTAACAGTTCAGAAGTCCTGAAATAATTAAAAGATGGATTGAAGTTAGATGATTTTTCTACAAACCTGAGCCTCTTTGTTTCACTGCCCACATGTTGTTTGGAATCTGTCGGAGCAACCATTAAAAATGGATGCGACAGTCAAAATTTGCATGCAGTTTGTGATTTTCAGGAGAACTCATGTCAACCGAACCAACAGTAAGTGCGAAAAGACGACTACTTCCCATGGGATATCGTATCCCATTCCGATTGGTCGTTTACCTGGTGGGCGGTTAATTCAGAGTTGGCAGACAATGGAGGTTGTTTTGGCGTGGGATCAAATAAAAATCGATAGCCGGATTATTTGAGCAAGACACAGACGCATGCCGTGGTTGGATAGAACAGGAGTTGTGATGAACTGTTGGGCGACGTGGGTATATAACGTAATCAACCGAGCATGTAAGTGGATGCAAAATAAGAAACCAGACTTTCATGTGGTCCTGTTGAGTTAGTAAGTGTTAAAGAATTCAGATGTTTTGTTCAAGTTCTTTATATACTAATTTCAAAACACAATCCAGTTTTATCTTGATAGTAAACCGTTTTCATGATTTTAGCTGCTTAATAATTACCGAAGTTGGAGTTAATTTGTTGAATGACTCTGTTCCAAAGAGTTCATAAGTAGATGTCACATAAATTCCAGGTCAACAAAGTGGATTTTGAAGAAAATAAGTTAGTGCACTTTGTTTAAAAAGCTTCCGTAAGTGTTGAAAATACTCATAGAATTTTCATGGAAATAAATAGATCATATTAACGCTTTGTTGTATTGAGAGGTTATCATAATCTTGTTGATAGTTTCCAAAGGTTGTTTGACAAAATGTCATTACTGTCGCCAAACGTGAACGGTATACAAATCGGTTAGGTTTTGCCGTCATAAACCATCTTACGGCGATAGTTATATGAAGCTGTTGGAAATGTTCGGGCTTTCTTCTCTGTGGGAATGGACAACTTTTGCCTCCCAGGCTGAAAGTGTCAATCTGACAGTCCGTCGTTTTTACTGCAAACTGTTTGCGTTTGGGGGCAACGTGCTCGCTTGATACACATGGATACCAACTTTAAACCAGAGTACGGAAGAGTCAAACAAAAAAGTTCTATAAACACAGTATTCTAAATTTTGGATTTTTTAAAGATGGTTGGTTTATGACAGAATTTTACTACAACCATTGATTACAAGTGTGACTAATGTCTAATCGTATAAACAAGTAACCCTATCACCTGTAAGAAACTGGCAGTCGACATTTTGAAGATTACAGTAGGCTCAATATTGATGAATAGGTTTTTACAGGCTGCAAGAAATATTGATAATCATATGAAAAGTGCATGTAGGTTGACTTTTCTTGTGAAGTAGTAGAGGGAGATGTAATCTTGAATTGACTGGTCAGATTAGCTGAATACCCTATTTATGGAACCATTTATCACCATTTGCCTGCAATTGGAGGCTACAGTATCATTTGACGCCTTGTAACCGATTCCATTCATCCCAGGGCGAACGGGTCGTTTCTCTGGTTTTCAGGGTTTTAGTTTCAAAGTTTCTCATGCCTCTGGTTAAAAACGGTTTTTCCGAAAGCAATGAGATTTTTCCCTATTCATATGAACAATTTACAACGAAATGGTCGGTACAGAACCCGCCACAAATTAACCGGCATGCGTTACTCTGGTACCTTTCAGACAACGACAAATTTTCTCTCTCCTGCTGTTTTTACCGTCAGTTTTGTTTTCTTTTTGATAATCAGGAAATAGGAAGTAGTTGACTATTCAAAAATACTTCCACTAAATATTATCTGCATATGCTCATGTACATGTGTATTTATATATAGATATATGTGTGAGTTTGTGTACAGATTACGACTGTGTATATTAATATATTAAAAATATTTACCTCAATAAAATTGAGCTCCGCTCTTATCTTTTGAATAAAATACATAGAATTGTGTTTCTTCTCTACCGTTTCAACTTCCTCAATGCATGTGTTTATTTTCTCATCAGTGAGCACGAGATTCTTATAATAAACATTTTCGAGCAATTTTCTGACTATTTCATGTTTTATTAGCAGTCTGTTGCATGTGATGATAACTAAGGCTGTGTGAAACAGGGGTAAGACCAAACAAAATTTGTGTCATCAGGACAACCTGTAAACCGCCGATAATGCCCTCTGTGTCGCTCCAGTGTATATGGCACGACGTAACTTGTTATCCCTGTTTGTAGAAGGGGCCATTGCGTTTGATTCTTGTTCATACGACTGGGATAAGTCAGGGTGGCTATTGTAAAAATGGTTGCAGAACAATATTCAATTCACTGGAATCAATAAAACTTAAAATGTCATCAACATATCGTTTGTACAATTAAATTTCGACAATCTTTTCTAGGACCTGCCACCACGCCACTTATCAGAAAGCGGGTTGACCCAACAGAGTGCCCACCTGTATGCAGTCCCTTCCAAATCCAATCAGATTATTTCTATGTATAAAAAAATATATGGTGTTCACAGTACTGTAGTTGGACGTCTAGGTAGCAGTTCTGACTGGAGATGAAGCTACCAGTTGAGGCTTCTTGAGGATAATAATTAAAATAAATAAGTCGTAACAATACATTTTTGGCAATCACGGAAACTTGTTTCGAAACTCATTTTAGCTTAGAAGTTTTGTTCAAGTGGCGCTGATTTAAAAGTTTTCAAACGAAGCCTCAACTATCCACCAGCCCTTGCGAAAGTTTATGTTTCGTAGAATTACTCATGCGTAAGATCAAGCGTAGAGATGAATCACTCATACGTAGTTCCGGAGCACCTTTAGGTCGGACTACTTCCGCAGCTTATATCGATTTTCATTTGTATGGCTATCCAGAACTGTCTTGAGAGTTTTTTCTCGTAAAACGTTACTTTCGGCTGTTCCGTTAATTTTTCTTTGACCTTGTAAAATGGTGCTGCCATCCTCCTACATAATCAAAACCGTTATCCGGCTTTGGAAACACTAATTACAGCATTTCTCTTGATTCCTTCAGTCATCTCTGTTTTTAACACATCTATTTATCGATGTATGCTAATATAAAGTGTTTGGAGATATTTACTAATTTTGAACAGAACCAGGCCGGTTTATCACATTTGAGATGAAACGTCGTTCGTTTGACAAAACATTCACTGAAATGAACGAGTGTATTCAACTTATTAACGATCTTGAATGAACCTTCGAACCGTTAACAAATAAGAGGACATCTAGCTACATCATTATGAAGTGAGTAAACTGATGAAACGGTCTGAAGTCTGTTTGAGTACATGTGAACTGTTAATCAGATTTAATCATACTTCATCTTTTCATTACGTACTGTATGTGAAATAAACAGAAGATTGTTGGTACACAGTAGCTTTTGAAAAAAACCGGATTGTTCCCATTAATCTTGTCATGTTTCTTTCGTCATTTGGGGTTGTTGGGTTAGAGGGCATGTCATCATCTGTCGAAGAAACTGTACAGAAGTCTAAGATGCCACACGGTGCATCACAACATAATTCGACGAAAATTTTCCAGGATCCATTGTCAACTTCGTGGTTGTTGCTCATCTTCTTCTGATCACAACTTTTAACGTGTGGTTTGGGTTCATTACTGGACGGAGAAGTGGCGAGGAGATCGGCTCATCAAGAAAAACAGGAATATGTATTGTTGGTTAGCTATAACAGTACCCAACCAAAAACCGGGGATTTGTGTATAAGTAGTTATGTCTGAAGAATTAATCTTATCGTAAAGTCAATTAATAAAATGTGTTTCAACACATCGTTTACGGTTCGTCAATTCTCAGTATGATAATTGCAAACGTTTGTAGGTTCATTCCGTTTACCGAAATACTTTATAATCAACTTGTATTCTTCTTCTCAGAAACAGTTGGTTGTGAAGCTACACAAACAATACATGTCCGAGGGGTTGCACCAGTCAATCGCGTCTAATACTCATCGGTGTTTGTGGCTTGCTTTCTCATGTTAGTTAGTAAGCGGTCGATACACAAAAATTTCATTATTTCTCAGCTGTGTTTTGGGGCTGAACATTGATTTTTCACAGACAGGATTCGGATAGGAGGTTAGCAAGATTACCTAGTGAATAAGATGTTCCCTGGTCGTTATCTGCCTGTGATTTGACTTATATGTTTTTTGAGGAGGTATTGTAAGGCAGGATTCTCGCCGAAGTATGTGTTGATGTAATGTGTAGATTCCATATGTCTGGATGCGGATGGTAGTACGTCCGACCATCGTCTTAACGGCGAAATGCCATCATAGTTTCATTTCTTATCTTCTTAGCCCATTCTACTGTTTACCGAAACATCCCGTATTGTTCTACATGAGGTGATTCACGTGTTTATTAGAAACTTTCATGTAAACTACTTGTTGGTAACCAAAAGACTGTTTAACAAGTTGAAAGGTTTTTGTGATTCCAACCTGAAGAGACGGCTTTGGAGTGGTCGGATGAAGTTTGCACAACAGATAGGGTTGTCTTACAAGGCGATCGTGCAGTCTACGCAATAAATACAACCAAATCTGCCTAAATGTTTGCACTTTGCAAACTGGTCATTTAAATGTGACGCCATTGATGTAATGGGTATTATGGTCGCTCAATGAAGGCTTGATCGGATTTGTAATCCCGGTCGTGCAAAGGTTGACCACTACTATAGTCTTCTAACAAAAGAAAAACTTCAGTGCACTGTTTCTGTTCGAAGCAGAATGATTGAAATTTTTATGAAAATACAACCAGTGTGACCAGTTATGAGTAATGTTGATGTTATACAAACCAAAATTCATTACTACTTATAAGTATAAAAATTTATATTGCAATACAAGGCACCAAATTTGCAAATTGGCAGAAGTGTTGCTGGTACCATGCGTAGTTTACATAAGGACGTTACAAAAGTGCCAGATGAGTATGTTGACCTGAGCGAATAAATTATGACAGTAGTATTTCGGTACAAGTGCTACCAGGGTGGTATAAAAAGGTATTTCTAATGTGTATTATCATTTACAACGGAGACCTACGCATTTTACAACAGTGCTGTTTAAATATACCTTGAAGTTGTATGTGGTTCATAATTTATATACCGTGTGAGAAAGACGGGACCTTGAGTGTGCATTACAGCATTTCAAAATTAACTTTGAACAATATACGCTGAATTTCACAAAATATTCTCTTCAGAATACAAGTATCTTACAAATTTTCAGCTGCTACATTCTTTCCCTACAGAATTAACGGGGTTGGTAACTTTTCTAAAGTCTGTTGGTATTTATATCCCAATATTTTCAACTCAATATTTTAGGTATGTTCGGATTGCGGAAAGAAAATTCCATGAGCTTCGTCCTATCGGCTAGACTGTTAGTTGTCGGTAAGTCATAGTACACACTTATATGTTGATCAGAATAATCTGCCAGTTTTAAGACTGCACAGTTTTGCACTGAGTAGACTGTAATAACGTAAACAGAGATATTGTAAACATAGTGAAATTAATTGAAATAATAGTTGACCGCATTAGAGATGAAATTTTAGATTTCATGAACGCTACACTAATGCAAGCTTCATATAGTATCTGCATTGTTGAAACTGGTTTACTATCGATATAAGCTGAAAATAAGGAGATATTTTTTCTTCAAGACAGTCTTGCAATTAGGCAGATATTTGTCGACTTCAAACAGTTTAGCAGGTCAAAGAAGAACTCTGGCTTACTCGGTAACTGATTACGATCAACAAATACCTGCTTGATTTGTTAGACTTGAAACTCACACCAGATCAACGGTAACTCATGAACCCTAATTTCGAATCCTCATGAAAATATAACCCAAGTCAAACTTGGAATGTTTCTTGCAATTCGCAGTTGTCTAAAACTTCATTGTTTGTTTGTCCTATGTTCAACTTCACAATCTAAAGCAGTCACTTGTTTACACGTGCCGTAACTAATGAATAAATAATTTCAATACAACTGGAGATAAAATTTAGGCTATCAAATCTTACCTTATGAATTTACCACAACAGAAATGGTAATGTGATGTTACGGGAAAACCACCTGTTTGTGTATACTATAAATCAAGATACTTCGGAATTCATATGGGTTATTATTATATTGTATAAGTGGTATGAGCAGGAAACTTTATTGGTTCACATTACGATGATCACCACCCGCATGTAATTTTGACTTTCAGTTCACACAAACTTCAGTACAATAAAGTAACTTGATGTTACATGTTTAGAATATTGATTTATCCACAAACATTTCGATTTGTCTCTGTTATCAGCATAATCCTCTTCTGCAAATCAGTGCTAAAGTAGGCCTGATTATCCGTAGTTACCTGTAACGATTTAAATATTTACAATATGCTATAAATAACCTACAATTAATTAACCCTCAGTTACTGTTCTGCCTATGAAGTATTTTCTGCACGCAGCCGATATTTGGTCAGAACCTCTGTTAACTCACAGAGAAATAAAACATGAACTTAACGTCGCTACGCTCATTGGGGATAAAAATGCAAGTAATATGACAAATGAGAAACCCTTGAGCTCAGTTAGCATGTGGTAATTTCAGAGCCCTTGTAAAAGTTTTACTTTTGTAACAAACTCCTAGTAATATTACATGTCATCTAGCAATTAGATCGCATTCGATACACAAACATGAAAGTGAACGACTAAACGATTGGGCTAGTAATAGATCGTGGGTAAGTGTGTTCAAATATGTATCGTCACACAAAAAAAGAATAAAATCCTTAATTTTTTTTGAAGCAAGTCAGTAAAAGAGTCCGCTGAGTTCGGAGGAGTTAGATAAATTACAATGGTTTAGCTATACTGGACATGTAATTGATGGCTGATTGATTGCATCGCTTCCGTTTTTGTCCTGTTTTTTACGCCACCAGAACATTGTACACAGCAGGGTGATCACGTTTCCCCTTTCAATGCCACACTGACGGATAATTAATTATTTTTCGTATGTTTTGTCGCGAATGTCTGATTTGTCGGAAATGACATGAAATTCCGCCTCTTCATTCACTAGTAAATCAAAACCTACACTCAGCTACTCAACATCTACGACAAAATGATACTGACAGACGTTTTCTTGAGTCATTCATTATTGGCAACCACAAGAGTGATTGTCTACGGTTTCTAATATCCTCAGCAGAATTACTGCTCACTAATTTTCCATTAATTAGACAATTTACGTGCTTTACGACAAAAACATTTCTCTTTGGTATTATACCGGTTAAAACACTACTTAATTACATTTTATTGTGTGTGCACACAAAAATGATGCCCCGATTTATTCACTATTGTCACAAGTATTGTTTTCATCTGTATTTTAAAAGTATGAATGGTTTACTGTCGGAAATCGAAAATCTGTTAGTCCCTGAGATAATCCATTAGACAAACGAGGAATGTTAGTAGATTGTCATAAATCTTCCTGGGGGATTTCTAGTAGAGAAAATTTCAAAATTTTGAGTTGTCTTTTGCTGCACAGTTAACTGCTCGACATCTGTCCGAACATTATGAACATGACGTTTGAAATTTCAACATTTACTGATCAACCTGCAATTCGAATAATGCTAGCAGAGTTTGATTTGAAAACAACTCTTTTTCCCGACCACTTTTTATTTGAATAATCACATAAGTTGCGCATTTTTTTGCTCCGCATCTACGAAAGTACGTTAGAACTGTATTTAAATTTTTTTATCGGAAAAGTAGTTCCTTGAACGGTGTTAACTAATACTCATTAATATTCTACAATATAAACGTGGATGTCCAAGTCCGATTAGTTGTCCGCAGTTGCGTTGTAATTTAGTTCAGCTTATGCGAAATATCAAACATGACTTCCTAAATCATCCTACGGTAAGTTGTTATTTTTCAAAAATGCTTGTCTTCCATGCTTCATTTATACATCTTTTTTATTAATTTTCGCCTGGCAATCACTGCTGTTTTAAAACCCCTACTCAAACGTGTGAATTATTGACCGACAGGTCAGTATGTGAGGGAGCAAGTTTTGCCTACACATCCTGCAATTATGTAACGATGAGGTGGTTAGTCAGTTGCAGTTCTTTATATTTTCAACTAACATGATGGACATCAATTCATTTTAATTACATCCGAAGTGTACAAATCAATGACTGACTATATTTACTTGGTGGAAATTTGTCGATCTGGTCTGCAATGCAACAACGATTGAAATAACTGTCAAAAATATTGCCTGATTTGAAGTTGTCACTAACATCTCAATTTAAGTTCTTTAAGTTGGTCGTAGAAAAATGGTGTATAAGGCGTTTTTAGGTTTCGCGAATTACTATCAACGATTTATGTGCAACCGATCAAACAACTCTGGTTGGCTGTATTTTACTGGTTTTATTGTGCTTTCTTCTACTCACGGTCTGCTTACAGAAAATCAGTGAAATATTCTTAGATGAAGGGCAAGAAGGGGATAAGAAAGGGATTACAACATTTCGAGTATTATGTAAACAGTGATCCATCTTAGCTTAACAGCTCAAGTTTTGAATGCAGCAGATCAAGACATTCAAGGGCAATTCGACATCAGATTTAATCAAGTCTGCATATCGTCATAGCTAGTGAAAACAAATTACTGATTGATCAATAATCGTTGCCAATAAAACAGTTTGAACATAGGTGACGACTATATAGGTTGAGTAGTGAATTCAGTGTTCACTATTGAAAGTCGGAGTGGTCATCTTTCGAGTATACAAAAATGCATACAGAAACTCAGAAGGCAGGACAAGAACGTTCCCCTGTCATCAGTTATGGCTTGTTCAGGAACGCCCCACAAAAAAGGCTTGCATATGATTGGACATATGGAACGCTAGACATACTAAACAAGTTTTTTGAACGAAACCAGATGTAACCATTTTATCGTATAGGAAACATGAGTGTTTTAGTGCCCGCTTGGTGTAATTCTGGAAACTGCGTGTATATGATAGGCAGCTGTCGCTTGTTGACGGGTGTGGTTTTCAAAAGACCTTCTGTCTGTAATTGCAGCCGCAATGCAGATATGTTCGTTTGATATTTTTTTCAGAGCAAAAGCAGTTAAAAGCTGTTCATGATAACAAGGATATCGTCACTTTAGAGATAATTTGAGTAATTGGTGTGTAAACTGTCCAATCCTCAAGAAGGTTACTCGAAAGGTGGCTTGAGAACCTAAACACTCTGAAGTAAGCTGTTCGTAAGGTTTCAGTGTACACTCAAGCACCACTTAAGGTAAGAATCATGCACAACACAAAGAGAAATAAAGAGACCTTAAAACCTAGCCAGAAGTGAATAAACCAAACCGTAGTTGACTGGATGAGGTTATCATGGGTGTACAGCAGACCTCAAGTGCGCTGATAGTCACTGTCCCACAGCAACCGTAGCTTTGCATCGAAGCCAGTTTGAAAACCATCGTGAAAGCGATAACAAAAAAATGTTTGCCTGTATCTAATCATGTCCATTATCTTTGAATACATAAGTAGGTCCTGGAGACAAAACAGCTGCATTTGTAATCACTTTAAGAGAAAACTGGAACCGTTCAGCGCAGCTGCCGATTGGTGCCCTCAGTGTTGTATCAGTCGTAATTGCAAGGCACTTTCTAGACAAAATCAAACGGAATGGAGTTATTCTGGCTTCTATTCCACATTGACATTAAAAATAATTCTATACTTGCTGTATTTCTTTCAACTAAGTCACATAGTATGTCGGTTTCTGTGAAGCGTGTCCCAAACTTTCATCAAAATTTATCCAGACAGGATTAACACATTTACCGGGAGGGTTGTTTCAATGTAACCACAGAACGAGATAACATAGTGTATATAACCTCAACTGATTATTTCTATCAAACGTATCAGGTCACGCATTGTGCTCCGTTTCCGATTTTTATTTCCAAAGCAATTAACTGTTGATTGTTTTTTGGAACGTGTTATTTATTTAAGTGGTTGCATTCCAAGCAACGTTAACATACTCATCGGTGATCGTGCCTGACAAGCTACACAACTTTGACAACTCGGATGAATCGCCGCGCGAGCTGGGACGCTTTTACTACAACCCGGATCAGTCAGAGATGAATTATAATCATGCAAACCTCCAGTTTCCAGAAATGTCGCAAGACCTTCAAAGTATACCTGATCTCTTACAGCAGAAGTTGTATAATATCGATTGGAACAACTTCTTTCAAAAGTACAACCAATTGTCCCCAAATTACGAAAATGAAGAAATTTTCACTCCAGACGGTTACCACTTATTCACAAGGCCACCATCCACTCAACAGCTGGTGAAAAAGATTCCTGAAGCATCAGTATGGGCCAATCCGATTGTATCTGGTGACCCTAATGATCTGAGAAAATTGCGATCTTATCCAAATATTTTCCAAATCGATCGAGATGCTCCGACGCTGTCCAAAGGTAATAGACACCGTCCTGATAAAAGCGCCGAAATTCTGCGACAAGTTCATCGAAATACCCATTTCCCAGGTCAGACTCAAGTATTTACACTAGTTTGCCATTTTGCTTATGAGTATAGTTATTACCAATTCTATATGACGCCCCAAAATAAACAGTGCTAAACTATCACAAAAACAAGGCAATTTCAGATTATTTGCAAACGATTACAAAGGCAGATACATTCTGACCATCAGCTTGAATTTAACCTAGATGGAACAAAAATCATCTGGCAAAAAATGAACCATTGTACTAAAAATTAAATCTGTAACAAACAGTACGCTTGAAAACTGAAAGAATCATAAAAATCCGTCATGCTTGTCATAAGCGTGAATGGATTATATCAAACAGTCCTAAAATCCCCGGTTTTGTTGCATTGAATTGGACAGTGGTTTAGTCAGCCGTAAAACGAAACCACTGTCTAAAAGCGTTATTGTCATGGAGAATTTATATGATGCGTGACCTGAACTAGTCGAATTACATCTTTTTTCTGGTAATATATTCCAGCTTAGCCAAATCCAATTCCTGATGTTATTAGGGTATCAAATTTCGTGCGTGCGAGCCACATTTTTGTCACGCCCACATCTAATAACATCAAATTACAGTGGGCGGAAAAACTAGTGGACACAATGTAGACAGAATATTATATGACCAATGTCGTTCTAGATCAGGAAACTGCTCTCGAGTACTCGGTGTTGGACCTACAAAAATTAACATACGTTGTTTATTTAAAAAAACTGACAGCATCACATAGTTGAGGTAAGCGATGTGGTGTGGCAAGAAATCATTTTTCCATAACGCGGTGTTGGTGCATGGATTCCTTGCAGCTTACAAAACACTCGAATGTCAACAGCAGCAAGACCAATATAACGAGCAATAAATAATTTATAATGAAATATTTTCTTGAGGTGGAAATGCAACAGTACGGCTAAGCCCTTCAGTGAAACCTGTCGACAGATCTACGCAGTTAACTGACTCATCTCGGCTGACAGATTACGCTTGTATTCTGACAAAACAAGATTATTGTTTTTTATAGGCGAATTTGGCAAATTCTGAATAAAAAGCTCAATATTTTTATAAATTTCAAAATGAGGTAATATGCCTCAAGTGTTAGTCATTTAAGAACCTCATCGCGTCACTCAACTAATCTCGTTAGTCCCAATGTTAAGATTTCGCCAGTTAATCAATAAATTATGTTTAAGACTCAAAATGGGTTTAGTGCCAAGCTTTCTGATTTCTGTTTGTCAACAAAGTCTCTGAAAATTTCCAATCACGTCGATTAATCGGTTCATTCCGTTTTCTGTGCTGAAACCAACCCGCAGGGTTGCATATTATGTGTGGTTCATATAGTGAATAACATTTGGACTGCATCAAATCATGAATGATTATGTTGACGCTTATGATTATTTATTTGTGCAATCTAGCTAGTCACTTGGTAATTATGAAACAATTAGAAGTATGAGCATCCACTAGAGTTCAGCTGTCTGAGGGCCAGTGGATATTTTCTTCAACTGCAGCCACTTAAATTATTGTTAAATTTTGAAGCAGTTACTCGAAATATAAAGACAGGCTTTACAATTCACTCGTTTTTCACGGTAACCTCACTGAGGTTTGCGAAGCGCTGCAGAAAAACTTCATGTGAAGAGGCATTATCGTGCCTTCGAAGATTTGTTACATCTTGACTTTTAAGAGTTGGCACACTGTCTTTAGAAAACCAAATTCCACGTTTTTCAACCCAGTATGATGTAACGTCGCCTAGCTTTAAGTGTATATGTACTAAGCCGTTCATGAATATCCTATGTTCATGAAATTCAGTCAGGAACATAAACGTTAAATGGAGAACCGAGATAAGGATAATGCTGGGCATTTGGCGTCTTAAAAAATGATATACAAGTTTACCATCAGATGATAAGTTTATCCATGGAAATAAGAAAGCAGTCTTCTTAAGAAGCGGATGTGTTTGGATATGCTGGTTTTACTTTGTTGTTACGATTCCAACCAATACCCAGATTTTTTAAAATTGTTTCTCATTTAGATCACCAGATCTATCAGACTGCTCAGTAGTAACACAATTTCATTGCCCAGCAGTGGCGTTAGTGAATTCCAGTGTGAAGTGAGCGAGAAATTCTGTCAGGGCAGTTGATCTCCTGATTCTGTAGGATACAGGGAAACGGATGTGTAACAGAGTACAGTTGTGAAATTTCCTGGTTCTGGGTATGACCTCGATGCTTAGCAGTTACAAGGCTTGTAGCTGCTTCGAATTCAAATGAAGCACAGTTTTTTTCTGCAAATGACTCACCAAAGTCGTCCTTATGCAAAGATAATTGTGAATGTTCACATTAGTTGCAAAAATCTGCTGGTCTGATTACAGAAGTAGACTGGAATTAAGTATGCACCGAAAGCATAACATACATATTGTTGAATAGGCGGATTATTCGTAAGAGACAATTTGTGTCAGTTTATACAATTATCACCAGATGTAGTAGAAAACACTGATCTGCGAGGCCACACTAATTGGCAGTATGGAAAGCAGGTGTATACAAATGATCACGTTTATATAGCAATTCATTAGCACAGTAGGCAGATCAGTTAGAGGTAAACGACTCGTTAACGCGGATTCTTCACTTACACGGAATATTGAGCGCATGCGTTTGATTGACGACACAGATTGCTTACGTTTGTGATGCGCAGTGTAATGACTAGTGAGTCGTTTCCATCTGCTGTTTTGATTCGGTCATGTCAACAGTTGATGCAAACAGAGTGAGCCCGTAATTATTTTTGTGTTTGCAGTGGTTCTGTTAGCTACTATTCGATCCACTGCTCCAGCATAAATTTCGACACATAGTTTCCTCAAGAGTTATAAGTCCAGTACAAACTTCCTAATAGAAACAGTAGGCCCGCCTCATTTTTCAAATATCTGCATTTATTCTGATTTCAGCGTGCTGCTTTTGAGTTCAAACTGCCGACTCCGAATCTAAACCACAGTGACTCACAGTTAATAAGTCTGCATTTTTAAAGCATATATTGTGGGATATCCAGGTGATTGTCAATGTACTCAATTTTTTCTGGTGGCATTCAACTTTTCCCGAAGCCTTGACTCTATACGTAGTACCTGATGCTTCAAGTTTGGTTTTAAAATCATAACGAGATCTCTACAGAAATATTCAATAACTACAGTGAACATCCTGGGAAAGCTGCGTTAGTTGATACACTTGACATTCACGAGAAACACGAATGAACACTGGCATTTTGACGACTGTTCTTTGTAGGCTTCCAATATCACGAGGCTGTTAGAACGTAGTAGTGAATGGTATTGGCTAGTCATTCTGCTGTCTCGTGTCCTTCATCAGAATAGCTTTTGGCAAAATCTCATAGAAACTTCTTAATCATCTATGTTAATGCATTTTTCCATTGATTAATTGTTTCACCAGTGGCTTTGTTTACTTTAGAATAATTATATTTCCATGAATCTACAGAAAAATACAGTCTCCTACATGGAAAGCGCAATATCCAGAGAAGACTACCGCATTATTACACACAACCACAGGTAAATGCCTTCAGTTTCATGTTAAGTTTACTTTGTTCCCTATACGTTTACACATGTGCCTAACATCGCTGTATGTCTTTTACAAAATTAGCATAAAACCGAATACTATGAAGTCTCATGTTTATAATTTCCAATTCATAAAATGTCTTTGTTTGTTAGGCCAAGTTCATGCTAATGTTTTAAATAGAAAGTTTAGGCCATTTTCTTAAATCCTTGCTTGCATCGGGACTTAACCATATAGTTTTACTTGTAGTTTTCTCAAATTATGCAATAAATCAACAGATAATAATACTCAGCCACCTTTGATAAAGATCACTTATTTGGACAGAGGTGGATGATACAATGAAACAAACATTTGACGATTTGTGGAGCACATTGGAATCTCCTCTGCGATCCAATCATTCTTAGAACTAGTACGGTGCTGATGGCCACAGAACAAACTGCTCGCCGCTAAACTGCACTGAATTTGAAATGTTATATGAGATCCTCTGCCCCAATAAAACACAAGTCCGGAAGACGTCGATGAAGACCTGAGTTGCTTGCTTTCGGTCGACTGATAAATCTGACCACGGGTCATTGCAACAGCCCAGAAAGTGAACAAAAATTGGTCGATACATTCAAACGAAGCGTTAATCCAGCCCAGTTTTATTTGAAAGTCTCAATGAATTCATTAGCATTTATTACTGTACTTGAAGGGATAGTCAAAGGACGACTGGTCACTGACCCACAGTCAGTCTGGTAATGTATAATGTCCAACCAAGAACCAAAATGGATCTCACGGCTGAGACTATTCAGAAATATGCACCCATAAATGCTCACATTTCGGTTCAGCGTACCAGAATAAATCATTCATCTGTAAACATACGTTGATCGCTTACGATTCTTGTTTCTACCTATCTGAGAAACTGGTGGGTCTAAATGAATCGAGTAGAAGTGATTGTCGCGCTGTTTTTTAAAACGCTAGAGAGTCGACCAAATAAACACTAGTGAACAAGTGGACACAGTATCCTGTTAATGAACACCAACGGTGTTCATGAAGTTGAAATGTACAGAAATAGTTGACAGTAGAAAACATTTTCGAAATAAGGCCAGTAAACAAGAGTTTAATAAGTACGTTACAATTTTACTGCGTTTGTTCTGGTTTATATTGGAAACGGTTAGCTGAATACACTCGCCAAGCTGCAACCAACTTTACCCTGTTTAATCAAAAGACTCAAGAGAAGACAACCCAACTTCCTAGTTAATTTCAGTTGATAGTTTGGTTGAGAGAATATTCGGAATTTTTCACTCCATTGGGCTTGCTGAGCACTGTTAACAGTATGTAGAAGTAGTCTCAGATAGCAAAATCACGATGGTTAGACATTAATCGAATTTGATGTCTGCTTGCAGAATTAACTTAAAATAGACGTCCGATGAAGACGTGGTTTTCTATCAATCGTCTAACGTTGCTTGTAGACAAGCTATTCGTCTCGTCAGTAGATTATTTGTGCACGTAGCTCTGTACAGAGTTATCTTGGCGGATTACACTAAAGCAACCAAAAGTTAATTATACCAGACGTTGAGTTTGCAAATCCCTACATGTGTGTCGGCAACAGCAAGATAATGCGGTGCATATCATTAGTGTTACTTCTCATCATTATCTCACACAAACAAAGCGACTTACAACGGATTTACGTATTCACTGCATCTCATTTTCTTGCATTGGATTAATTCTATCGGTCATTTACAGTTGTTTGGCAGAGTGAAAGTTTCTATCGTGGCCCCGTAAAAGGATGATGGTGAGTAACAGTGGTTACTGACATGTTTTTGCCAAGTTGGAGGTCGTCAACGGTGCAATTTTTTGCGGAACTACTATTGTACGTACTAGAATAGAAACAGCTGATAACGAAAGAAACACGTCAGTCTTTCCACTACCCCAAGAGACCACGATTCAATGGTTTGATGATATGATATCCGACTGTCAGTCTGCTTTTCATCCAGAGATTACAGGTCCGCTTTTCCAGCGCGTGTAACTGTGATCAGATACTGACGTCTAGTCAGACTTTAACTACTTCGTTAGATAGAAACGTACGTTCTCTCTAAGATCTTCAAAAAACACACTCAGGACACAAACAGTGCTAAAAAATGGATTTTTTTACAGGTTCATCGAAACCAAAATTGTAATAACGTGCATCGGTATTCCGTCCCAGAAAACCAAGGGTTAGGATGAATAGTCAACCGGCGAGTAAAGAACAGAAGACGTATATAAGGTATGCAATGGTGTATGAACACACGAAACTCGCTTTAGCTGGCTAGTTACGCCCAGCTCAGAGAATTCCAAGAGCCCTGGACTTGAATGATCTAACGAAATACTGAGTTGCACAAGCTGAATCGACAACGTTATCAGTGGTAAGGACGTGTCTAGCGACTACGGGCATTGGTTGCTTGCGTGCTTCAGTTACATTGACGTTATGTGATATTAAAGGCTTTGGCACCCATTTAAAGTAATGCCTTTCCCTATGGAAATCAGTCATCTCCATTTCCGTCTGTTACTTTTTTCGCTTAAATACTAATTGATAAACAAATTGTGAACAGGCGGCGATAAAGTGACCACTTTTGTCTGGAGATACAAGTCGTCTCTTCCTTCAAGCGAGTACAGGGAGTTCAACCTTTTTGGAATGTTCATCTGATAGAACTGATTGCTCTTATTCATGCTTGTCATAAGCATCTTTAGTAGACGGCTGTAAATAAACTTTCTTTGGCTCACAGTAGTCGTCTGCTCGGATGGTGCGTTTGGTCTATTGTGCCTGTATATGAGCGCATTAAAGTAGCCATTAGATTGTAGTACGAATTGCAACATTTTATCACGAGTTCTAAGAAAAGATTTACAGACATAACGGCATTTTCCACATTGTCAGTGAGAACAGACTTGGTGATAAGAGAGCAGTCTACTTAACAGTGAACAGTAGCGCTTATAGCAAAGCCGTTTCCGAACAGCAGCTAGTCAGCATTTTTGAAAGTCTCAGTAAACAACTACTTTTTCAGCTGAAACTTGGTTAGGTTGTTCATATTCAACAATAATTTTCACAGTTTTCCCGTGGATTGGTCAAAACTTTGTTCTTATTGTGGCAGACCGTCTCGTTCAATAAAGTATAATCATCTGTTGCCAATAAATCAAATACAACATTTTGCGCTATCTTTGAAACTCTCACAGTGACAATCTTCATCCTAAAATTCCTCTACCATGATTGTCAGTTTGTTAGTCAGTTAATGAAGTGTGAATAACTATAGCGTTTTTTAAGTCTGCAGTCAACTAACTAGGCGTTTTATTCAGAATAGACTTCCATTCATCCGTAACTCTAATGTGCACGCAATGCTTCATGACTACAACGAGGAAAAACAATCTAACACACAAATTTGATCAGATTTACAAGACTTATTCAGACTTGGTGGTTGACATGAACAAATGACAGTTCCCAATTGCTGAAATTCTGGTAGGTATCTGAGACTTCCCATCATGACAATGGTCACTGCAGACTTTCATAACATTCAACATTCTGTGGGAGGGACGCCATGAGATCGCTTCTGTCTGATCATGTCATGTTGATTAGTTTTGTACAGCGTAAGTAGAATAGTTTGTACTTCGTAAAGCATTTTAATGTCATCTAATTTTGCTGCCATGATATAATCATAATTGACTATCATTCACCACCACTGAGGATGTAACCAAACTCCACCGAATATCGGGAACTGTTAGTCATAGGTTAACTTTTCGTTCTTGTGAGTAGAAACTTTTCAATGTTTAAACTATCTGCAACAAGGTGTATTCACCCTCTAAAACCCATTCTTTCTTGTTTATTCTATGTCCGTGATGCTGCCTTTGCTTTACAAAACCTTAGAACGTGTGCAGTGGTAGATGTGGTCACTGACGTTGTCGATGGTTTATGAGGTTCTACATATATAGGCGTGAATGCGAAACCTGTCGTTGGCTGTAACCGTCTTTATACAAGAAGCATGATCATGCTGCTTTAGAAATGCAAGCTGTTGCTGCTGTTGCAACCGGCAGTATGCCGTAATGATTTCTTGTTTTAATCTGAATGCACACAACGCTGTTCTTTCTTCACCATCAAATATGCTAGTCTAGTTCGTCCTGATGTAGATTATTGACATACACATTAGAGCCAGTGTTGATATCATTGATGAAATCAAGTTGCACTGAAACCGCCAAAACTAAATGACTAATCGATAACCAAAAAGTTACGCAGGGTCACAGCCAAGTTTTGCAATCATGTACACAAGCTTGGAAAAGATGAGGCCAGGATACAATATCTTGGCGCTAGACGACATATTGAAATATTCCTGTAGTCTGTCAGTACAAAGATGAACAGAGTAGTGGTGGGAACTTAGATTAAAATAAATGGCAATTTGAAAACCGCATGAGTTTTATTTAAGACGTACATTTGAACATCGTTCTACTTCCTCATTCCCAGTTACCAATGCGTAATGAGTGTACTATGCATGCGAACTTTATTGTGGTATGAACAGTCCTAATTGAAATTGCCAAGCTGGTAGGTCACGTGACTGAGTGATTTAAGCAAACATGTACGCAGCGCAGTTAATTGGGAGGACAGCTTGAATATGCACTAAACAGTGCGTGGTTAAAGGTTCAGGAATCGATTATCTGAGCAACGATTAGGAAGGAGAAGATTCACAATTAATCAACGTGCTGACTGCACAGGACGGAATAAAAGATATACCGGTATGGTCAAAACAGACAATTAGAGTGGAAGCATGATACAATAATGGTGTCCTTTATTTTTTGGAATAAACCAAAAATTTGCACAATTGCACAAGGCACACAAACAAAATAAATCTCTAATATATAAACCATATTATCATCCGGAAATCACATGCACACACCTCAACAACCTGTGTCACAATATAAAAGTTACCACTGAAACTGAGGAGGAAACCACGTCCCTTCTGGAGTGTCAGACTGAATGAATTTGAGTAGTAACCTCTCATTACGAGCATTTACATGGTACTGTTGTATGATAGGCAGTTTCCTTGTGAGTAGTATACTACTCACGAGTGGTATATTACCCATAGGCGATATTCAGGAACAAAAGAGCAAGTTGTGAATGCCAGAAAGACGACGGACAAGAATAGACTATCGGAATGGTGTGCACGCATTATGAGAGAAGTTCCACCAAGGCGAATAACAACGTACTGCCACTCGATGTATCTGAATGCATGTCTGACGTGCAAATGAGTGTACGCGTTTGTGGTTTGATTATTGACGATCTATACGGGAGTGCGCAATAAACGAATTCTCAGGCCAAGCGTCTTTTAAAGTCACAACAGTACCACGTGGATTAGTCAAATAGTGCCACCCAGAAGTGCTGCGCCGATTATACACACACGACGTTTATATCATAGAATTCGCAACACGCATTTACACGACCACCTGGCGAAAGTTAGTTTGTGTTCGCCAGATTTTGATGCAAAAGTGGTTGGTCCGCGCGTTTTATTCTGAAGCATTGTAGACGGCGTAAACCCAGACTGTACATCATAGACTCTTGCGGTGGTTGTTATCCAATCTGTTACGTGGCTCCTAACATACTACCATAAGATCAGCTGTTACGCAGATGAACAGCAGAGTTTCGCTTGTAACATCAGTCTTTTGCATTAAATCGAAATGTCGTCTGGACAGATTTCCACTTTGATTATCCTGATTTATTCGTGAGTTATCAGCCTTTTTCGGTTTTTATAATCCAACAGACTCTACAACCGTCTTGAAAGAAGACGCAGCGGTTGTAATGTTAACTTTAAACGATAGCTTGGGAGTGAAAATTTTGTTGAAAATTACTTCGAAAATTGCGTTGAATTTGCGGAAATTACTGACCTTGTTGTTATTAGGTTGCTAGTAGGCGGGTGTTACTTGACTGTTGATAAATGCGGAGTTAACTTTACTCCTAATTCGCCATGTTCTTGTAATTTGGGCGCTGCTGTGAAGCGAATGTGGCCGAGCCCTCGCAGATGATAATTTGGTCATGTCTAGTGTGAACCTGCTGGCGCATTGGCCGACATGGAGGATTTACGATGGCGTGAACAGAGTTCTACTTCTCTCTGTATCAAGGTTATCCTCTACTGAAAAGCTCTAATAAAAGAAAAACTCAAGTACAGGGCGTCTGTTCGGAAGTGACTAGATGAACTATCTGCGGTAAATACAACAGTTGTGAGGGGATGCGACCGATGAGCAGCGTGTATCAACCAATATCTCTAGTGATCATCAGTGATTTGGGAAGTTATGCGGAATTCAGACAATCTAGTAACTAACCGTCCGATAACCTAAAGCACGTTGGTAAAGATCACTTTGCCCTTAAAAGTAAACCGGTCTTCTCCTGAGCTGGTTAATTTATACCTGAAAATCCTGGAACATTTCGTTAAAAATTAGTTTCATTTGAGTGACGTCGGTGTTGCCAGAATTACGGACAACGTTTTGCGCCAGTCTGTCTACGTCAATGTAGTGACAGCGTAGTTTACTCAGACCCGTAATAAAAATCATCCATTACTCAAGTCCATAAGAATTTTGTTGTATGTTTCAGAGCTATTTGTCCTGGTTACATTCTCACCCTGAACAAGGTTGTTGTATCTGAGTTATTGTTACATTTTTCGTAGCCCACGATGCATAATTGGGGCGTTTTTCCTAAACCAATCCATCTGATGACCCCCTGAATATCAAGCAATTCTACAATTAAAGTTACATATCTCGTTGACACTTAGGGGGCGTTGGACCACATAATTACTAAAATTGTATCGATGGTATTTTATTGATAAATCGATTTTGAACATAACAGTTTTGTGGCTTACCCCATCAGTCCGTCCTCCTTTTGACCTGCCGACGTGCGAGCTGAGTCTGGCCGATCAGAAACTTCTCTTTTTACTCACATACATTCACGTTTGTACTTGTGTCTTTCTTTTAAAATGCTAATGAGTCAAACAAAATGGAATGAATTCATTAGTCATTATTGTTACATTCGAATCACTAAAACTGCGTATCCATCAACAACGTGACAAGTGGTAACTTTTGGATTTTTACACCTTCCGCAGGATTTGAATAATTTCAACAATGACCTGTCAAGCAAATTAAACATGGAAGACAACTTCTTCCGTGGAGGTGAAAACAGTGAAGAAGTCAATAGAAAGTTAAAACGACTGCGTGCCCTGGCTTCATTACTCACGGAGGCAAGTTTGTTTGAAGCGAAATATTCTGATACCGTTACACCCCATCTTAAAGAATGGCCAATAAATGAAGTCATAAATCTTGGTGAAATAGAACATTTTTATGCTGAGTTCACAGAGTATATTGCATGTTACTTTTTCATACAAAAAACCAGATAAAAGGATTGTTTTCAACTTAAAAGCTAACTATGCAAACTATAAATTACGCCATTATTGATGTTTTTAAAGAAACTTTCGTGAAATAACATGAAATCTCGAAATAAGCAGTGCAATTTATAACCTGAACAATGAAACCTCAGTAATAAACACCAACAGATAGATAATTACTGGAGGAAGTGGGTTCTGTTTACCGCAAAATTTTGTGTCAAACATGCATGACCCAAATTGTAGTAACTCATCTTTGATGTTTCTCTTCAAAGAGGTTGTGAATGTATTCACAATTCGTTACAGTTGCTGAAACACATGTTATTTTCGTGGGTTACTAAATACACCGGTAGGTAAATATGCAGTCGTTCCGATTACGCAACAATTGTTTCCCTAATTCATGTCATGGAAGATTCCGGTCCATAAACCGGTGCATATACACATATGTATATGGCTCATCGGCATCCACATTTGGATTAATCTGGCACAATAACATAAGTCAAATTACTGTACAGTCTTCATAACCGATGGCATTCACTGCATTAACTGTGGTGTTGTGAACGCAGTCAACTGATAGTGTTATCTAGAACTATAAAAACCGGGAGATTTGTGAACATAAAACTGTGGACATTAACCGGTCTAAGATAGTCAACCAAATACTGGAATAAACCAGATCACACGTATCCAGAAGTCGAAAATGATGTAAATTTGCGACTGGTTTGGTCAATGGAAACAACATTGATTAAATTAAGGGACGTAAATCCGGCTTTAGTGGTTGACCAATCCAGGGGTATCGGTTCATTTAGAAAGGAGCCTAGAATTCCATGAACACAACATGCTTGATTACTCGATAACAACTCCAGCCAAATGTGGACAGTTCTGCTCAAGTTTGCATATTCCATAGAGCAGACATATAATGTGTACAATCCGCGGTGATCTAGCCTTCATGTGTTTTCCATCAGTTGCCTGTAGCGAAACCACTAGATACATGAGTATAAGCATATATATTAGTCTTTGTATTCATTAAAACAACATCGACAGTACAATTCTACTGTCTCCGAAATAAACTAAAAGCTTCGCTTAGTTTATGAGCTAATTGTTAGTTTACGCTTAAAATTATTTCAAAGTTGACAGTCATATTATCATTTATATTTTTCTCACATACAGAAATACAAAGATCGTCACTGAACACAATCATGTCAAAGTACTATCCTACAAACTTCGCTGAACAAAATGTTCGGACAGTTTACGAAACGTGCAACTTTCGAATGTCATTTGTAGTGTGCAAAGTTTATGCGTTAATATCTTAAAAATAAAAGAACAGTTGAATTTTGTGTTTTAGCTCAGTAGTGGTTTTTTTATCGCCAGGTTTTCCAGAAAACGAAATAAGTCAATCGATATGACTTTTTGCTGTTTTTCCCAGTGTAAACTTCAACTGTTTAGCTCGGTGATTCGTATCCTGATCAAACTAAAGGATACTCCTTGGCTTAAAAAAAAAAAGGATTTAATGGAAGCGGAGTCTGTTACCAAAATCCCCTCAAAACAAATTTGCGTTGCCTAGGACAAATGCACTGGGTTATCAATAGCTCCGTCGCTTATGCACAACTACTGCCGGTTCAGCGGATACACAACCGTTGATAACGGTGAATGCCTATTTTCACCTTGAGCTTGGACGTGCGTGCAAAGGTAATTATCCAACAAATCAATGGTAGCGCCCAACTGCTTGCCTACAGGCTTGGCAACCGATACATCGGTTAATTACTCACAACCACAGCTATAAATTCTGTTCACCATGTTTAGTTGAGTTCATCGTGTATTGCGCTCACCTACTAGGTACTGTGCGGCAAAGTGAACGTTAACAACCGTTGGCGGATTGCCTTACCGGAAAAATATAAAAGGTCGATGAAGCAGAATATTCGCAAACATTCGGCTACATAGTCCAATGACATACTGATGTCTGTAAGCATGATGCGTGTGGGCGTTTGCGTGCGTTTACGATGCGAATGGGAGGCTGGGTTGTCCAATTGCGTAAACAGGAATGGTGATATCCTAATCAATATAAATGGCTTAATTCGAGACAAGTGGTTCGGCATCAACGGCGCCAAATTCTACGTAAAATCCACGGTGGCTGTAACTAACATCATACGGAAACTTGTACTACTCACACACAAAAGGCCAACACTACTCACAGAAGTCACAATAATAACTGTTCTCCATGGCTGTTGCATGTAGGACTGTACAAAAGTAGTGAACTAACTGTACGTGGAATTTGACAAAGACCTTGCCATTTTCTATTACGCATCATAAGTGACGTTTATCAGTGATCTATGGCAAAACACATTTGATTACATAGGCTTTGAATATGGTTTCTTAATCAAGTATCGAGGTTACATATTTCTTATGTATGAACCAGACTCCAACGGTTCTGTAGCGTGTGTGTAAAGTCCAAATGCTACTGCATCTAAATTAGCTAGGAGTATGATCGATTTCTTGAGGTTTTCCGTATAACACTATGACAGTTATAGCAAAATTCCTTCTCTCGTCCAGGCGGCTTTTTTATATCAACACTCTGCTGTACCACTAACACCTCTACGACACAATTTTGATGGCTTTCCTTAATAGGAAATTGGCCCACGAAATTGGATTGAGAGATGGTTCGATAGTCCAATTCATAAGTATGACTTCAGCATGCAAACCAGAGGAGTGCCACATGTGTAATCGCTAGAACACATTATTTTTGGTAGAAGTCCGCGCAGATTCTAAAATTGCAATATTTTATCGATCTTCTCAAGTAAAGTGAACATTGTAATCAAATTTCACAGAAATCCGTTGTATGATTTATGCGCTACACGACGAGAATATTAACGCCCGAGTACAAAGAATGCAGTTGCCCCCGTGCTACAAATACGCCAAGATTAGTGGTATGCATAATGGTGATTTTCGTTTGATAACGCCATGGATGTTTGAGTGAGTGTCACTTATATGCTAGTGACCTTGACGAAGGGCGGTTTCGGATTTCCACATTAGTGCGTCCGTTAACGATCTCGTTTCAAACAGTAGAGAAATTTGTAAAGTTTCTGAGTGCTTTCAAAACATATCGAAAAAACACAGTGAGTTAAATGCAATACCAAGTACACATTGTGGACCAGCATGTTATTGCCATGAAAAAACGAAAACACCAGTTTTTTCAGGATACATTGAAAGCGATGGTAATGTTGCCGTTCGTCCAGTTGTGTACGGGATATCGTGTCTGCTTATTTAAAACCATGGGAGGAAGTTATATCAATTTAACCACTAATGAGTCGAATAATATATGACTACAATCACAGATCAATAATCTAGAGATCTGTTACCTGTAGAGGAGTGCACTCGCCAAAAGACTCAATCGACAGAGCACATTTCGTAAGAATCGGATGATGAGTGTTTTGCGAGTAGCGTAAACATATCTCCCAGAACACCGACTAGATTTCGAAGCAGTTTTAAGTATTGTGTAATCGTTTCAATGAACTGACTTAATGTTTGTTAAAATGGACATCTAACCGAACTCAACGAAGTGAACGGACTACATGAAGTTCTCAGTCCAAAGAACATTATTTAGTCAATCACCGTTTTTACAGAAATCACACAATTCTTGGTCCTAAAGGATAAGATACCGTACACTAAGTAGTATGGAGAAATGTACCTCAGTTCTGTCCAATCTATTTGAGAAAACAGATGGGACCAGGAGGCGAAGAGAAATCTAGCGTTAGATGACCATCTAGAAAATAGAGTTGTTGGGTCTATTGATGAACTAGTGCAAAAACTTTTATCTGAGAAGAACGCAACGGTGAAGACTACAAACTTGTGACTTATATTGACTGATTCCAGCAAACGGTGGCTTCCGAAAATGCGTTTGATAATTTTGATCAGTCTGCGGTATAAGTTTGTTCCTTATGTTCGGTTTCCCAAAACTTTCCCTCAGAGAATGCTGCTTATCATACTGAGTTTCTTTCTGCGCATGAAACTTGATAGCTGACAGCACAATTTTTTCGAAATGAAAGCTTGATAAACCAGTAAGTACATTCACTTTCACGCGTTACTCTTACTCATGATTTGATGCACCGAAGTTGGCAATACATGTGTCCAATTTTGTGGGTTTACCCCTACCGTGACGTTGAGCTACCTCTTTCTACGGTGTTCACTGTTTCCGTTAGTTGCTTGACAGATACAGAAAATAACTGGGCAGAAATCATCAGCATTTCGTACCTAGGGTTGATTGAACAGAATGGACAAGGCTGTCGCCGGTCAAATGAATCAAAGTCAAACGAACCACGATTTCGAAGTCATGCAACCGATGAAACAAAAAATCATCGTGAAGCCGGTCATTAGTGTTTGCTATTCTTCAACGAGCTTGGACCAACCCACTAACAATGGAATAGTAAATAAACTTATACACTTTTTCAGGCTAAACTTTCTGATTTGTCCAGCAGCGTGCAGTTTATCACTCCTAGTTGATCGTACCGATGATGACGTTTCATGCGATAATCGGTAACCCGAAAAACGAGAAAAAGAAATAATCCGACTCGTCTGACCTAGGCCAACGATATCTTCAGTTGATCGTGAGTGTGTGAGAGTTGGTCGAGTACGGTATAAAAGCCGTGCACTTATAATGTTTTGTTTCTTGTCAGTTGAGCACGTGCCAGCCATATGTTTCTGTCTAGCAACGTAGGTACTGGCGCGTGTCTCGCAATGTTCTGATCAAATCCTACCGTTCACCCTATGAAATGTTCGAAGAGTTGTCCCGATGGATATCTAGTCTTAGTGAACAAAATTAGTGACATTTTACTTGCATTTTAGTAACAATGGACTTCAGATGGACATATATTGGACGTCATTGACATTTGCTTGCGACTTCCACACTAACACACACATTACAGCCCGTTTCGAAAAGAAACTTACTCAACTTTCGCTCTTTCCGGAACTGGTCAGCAGTACACGTCCTTACCACAGCCTAGACTAGAACTCCCGTCACGCCTTCATGAGGCCACCATGTCCGTCATTGCACCGTTGAGTTTACACTGGGCACGACCGAGATATCATGCGCAAACTCTCAAATATATTCCTTTGTGAGTTATATGCAGATAGTCCGGTCGTCCAATCGATAGATACTGTCTCTTAATTACGCAAATTGGCAAGCTAAACATTATTGACAAACAGATGCGGCTGATAGTTTGCAGTCATGCTTTATGTGGGGTCACCGGTGCAGTGTCCAACAAGATTGCCTCGTAAAGACGTGGCTGGACTTTTAGTCCCAAATGAGATGACATTGACGAGCTCTGATAGGAGCGAAACTGCAGCATATATAGTTTTTTTAAAAAAAAGACTGACCGACAGCCTATGCAAAAGCCATGGCGGCGATCAATTCAGTGATGTTCAACTTGTGTACTTGACAGGGTTCAGTTTCATTTCAAAGTTACCAACGAAGAAGCGACGAGGTTTTGATAGCTCAGTACTGCGTTATCAAGCTGCTAATCCCCAAATTACCAATAGTGTCTTAATTCAAGTTGCTTATTATGTTCTTGGACGGTTTTTTCAAAATGTTCCTTCATTCCCAATGTCTTTTTTGCACTATGTATTCAATCATCCATATGTTTTGAAGTTACCGATCACTGCTTGTCTTTGTAGTGAGGTGAACAAAACAATGATGCTTTGCTGCATACATAGAGTTTCAAGCTCTTTGATTTATGTTCAAACGTTAGGCACGTGCGTGTATTTAGGATAGTAGAAATTTTGACTTAGGAACTGGAGTGATGATCATAGGAACGAAACGTTTCATTTTGTTTGCCGATCAACAGGGCCCCAGAAATCCCGTGATATCTTTCATCAGAAGGTAACGAGTGTGATAACATTTATTCAGTAAAGCGAAATCTCATCTCCGAACGTTTACAATCAATGAACCTACTGTAAGCGTGATTATTTATTCTCTCCCTTTATGTTCACTCTGGTGGTGACCAATCAAACTGTAAACAAAACAAAACAATATGTGTTGAGGCTTCGAGTTGTGTACTAACTGTAAGTAACTTCTCTACGATGAACGATGAAAACTTCTAAGAAATACTGAACTAACGGTCAGCAATCTGGAAGTTGGCTCGTATAAATTCAACACCCTTTGCAAGCTATTTCGGTTTCGACATGCAGGTAGAGCTTCATGTGTTTCTAATTTGAAAAGAACCGTTGGATTGGAGTTTATCTATGGTGCCTACCATTGAAATAACCTGGATCGGACCTCTGGTCTACCTATCCAGATTGACCAGTGCGCCATTGAACTCATTCCAAGCGAAAGGTAGCTATCATAGTTCATTACGTCGCAGGTAAATAACACTGCGGTCGGTCATTTTGCTCGGTAATGTCCACATAAGAG
>LUCH01001934.1:0-10499 GCA_013368495.1 Paragonimus heterotremus | reverse complement strand
GACATACTCTCACCTTTATCTGTACCCGATTGTTTTAATGAGGTCATTTTGCATTGACTGATAGCTCATATTTCGTTGCTTCATTTTGAACACTTTCCTGCTGGATACGTTTTGTATCCGGTTAATTCACATTCACGGTGGGAGAGCATTTTTATTGTAATTTTGTCAAGCAATATCGTATAAATTTCAATAATTTCGGTCACCCTTTTCGACGTTTTTGGACTTAAAGGATAGTCCTGTTAGGCTGACGGTCTAAATAAGCGTCATTGGAATCGCCGATTACGCCTTGCTGGGTGAATTATTTCAAATCACTACGTGTTGTTTAATAATGGTCCTAATGAGGCAACTTTGATGTGGCAGGGAAATCAGGGTGTTGAGGACGTCAAATGTGACCTAATTAGTCCAAAAGGTAATTGGAAATAGAAGGCAGCAACTCAGTAATGTTATTGATACACCAAGATGGGAACATGGTATGTATATCATGGATTTTTCACCTAGAAGCTGATGTCAAGTAAGTATACACTTTGGCTCCAGGTTGAAGAAAAAACGGAAAGTAACCGTATGAGTAAGATGACGACTAATGTTTAAACGCGTTTTATTGGAATGCTGTTAGCAATTTCAGATCTCAAGTCACTATGAGACAATGAATACGATACTAGAACAGAGAGCATGCGTTAGTTCTCTTCTGGAATCAAAACGGTTCTACCCGTCCACGGTGTATACGTATACAAAATTAACTTCGGGCTACATACAAGATTAACAACGTCACAAAAATCCATATTAGATACAGAATACTGAAATTTTTCAGTAGACACAAGCAAACTGGTTGAAGATTGTTCCACCCTTGCTTTGTAAATTTATTGTTGATGAATGCGTCTTCGGGTCAATTGAATCAAACACTTGCTAGCCAATCAAACATTCAGAATACCTTAGAAACATCACACCTAAATGAATGACAGAAATACGGTGTGAACATACTTCAACAATCTCAAAGAGAACATACAAATATAGAGAAGGAATCGATATCCATCAACTAATGCTTCTCGAATAAAATGGACAGCTCCCTCTTAACTTTTACGAATTCGACCTGCTGCGGCGAACCAAGTTTTTGAGATGCATCGGAAGCACAGTTCTGTCAATATTTCAGGTAAAACGGAAAACACTAACATAAACTGTTAAAGTAGCTGCCTGTGTTCGGTGTCTGAAGGCTGTCGTGTGTTTGATAGAAAGTCGATTACCAGTCTTCCTATCTTCATTTATTCACTTCTCGCTACACGTTCTTTTTATTTTATTCAAAATCCTCTCAATAGTGCTTGCGAGCCTTTCTTGTAATGACAGATGTAACAATTCGAACTAAGCGCGCGACAAGTCACCGCTCCTACGGGTGTTAACCGCGATATATTACTAAGACCTGATGTCGTTTGCTTGTCGAAGCTTGTCCTGGCACAGTTTGTTCATCTTTCTTATCCAAATACTTGACCCCTTTTCATGAGTACCTTGGTTTCATTTGCACTTTATTACTCCGCCATTGCGTGACTTGTTGTACGTGGTCGTGTTCACGTGAACCGCCGATATCGGAACTTGTAGATGTGGTGGATGTAATATCGACGTTTGTTGTTATTCTCTTCCATTTGATATTTAGTATTTTTGCTGTGCCTTAGCACTTTATTAATGAGTAGCCCACCAACGCGACCTTCTTCCACTTTGGATCGGAATCGGTTGCTTAATGGGCTTAGAGTTCGTGGACGTTAGCTGCATCACAGACGTCACTATTCTAGAACCGATCTATCTACAGACGTCACAAGTAGCACGTCCGGAATTGATACAGACTTCCAATGCAATTGTAGCTTTATTTGAAAGAGGGGGCTGCTATGTAGTCTGCAGTGCATAAACCGGGACTAACGAAGAACAAAAACTGGGAAAGTCGGATAAGGACAAAACCCTCATGATCCCCACGGACAAATGGCAAGCAAATGGGAAATATTGAGCAACGTCTACAAATTCCCACCTCTTAATTCTGGTATTCCACATCTAGTTGTACGCTCATTTCTCTATCGCGTCCGATACTGATATCCTCTTGGATTCCTCACTATCCAGAATAATCATAACCACGTACATAGACTCAACAACAGTTGTCCATCATAGGTTAATATTCATATCATAGTGGGAATTATTTTGCTTTGCACTGTACATGGTTGTAACTGTACGGTTGTCAGTTCCATTTCGTTGATTTCAACACAGCATTCATGAATATTTTCACTAGTTGGAGAAAGCCCGTAGACGTCCGTGGACGGTTGTAGAATGTACCAAATAGTAGGTGGTTACTTCGAAAGCTTAATACTTTGCATACTTGAAAGAAGCCGATAGGATAATATGTACTTCAAATAGTTATCTTTTGCATATAAACCTCGGGTGTTACTAACACTTCCCAGTTATAGGTGTGTTTTGTAGAAAGCCTACGATGACAAATACAAAAAATACAAGGAAAAATTTTATATTTTGATTTGACAACTTTTCACATTGCACATGAATAAAGGAAGCTCTACAACCTGCAAGCTTTCATTAGATGACAAGTTTCAGCTTCCACACCTCTAAAGTGATTTACAGTGTACTCAATATCCTCCGTAGGCAACACCCAGATTACAGTGTATTAACAGTTAATGCTTAACGTGAGTTACACAAAGGTCATTCATGTATCACCAACCTATTTGATGTTTCCAGCCACTGGACTAAGACGGTCGACGGTGGCCTTTCTGTCCACTTGTTATTTTTGAATTCTACAAAAGCTTTCGACAAGATGGATCATACAGTATTGTCTGCTAAGCTATTAGCTCTCGTTATTCAAGGTGACGCTCTCTACCGACCCACCGGCCATCTCGAGGATCGGTATTTTTGTTCAATGTGTTAACTAAGCATTTTCACAGAAGTGGCGTGTCCCCGTATAAGTATCACATGTGTCTAAACGTGATTCAGTGCTGTTCCCTGTGTTCATCAACGACCTCCCAAATGTCGCCTGCTTTTAGTGGCCATCTTAGGCCGACGACTGTGAAGTGCGAAGCATCATACCTCCTCCTGGTGACCAGCTTATTCTGTAAAACGATTTCAGCCCAGTTACAAAACAGGTCCAGCACCCCCAAAAACAACCGGGCACAATGGAGCTTAACCACCATAAAACATTTCTGTTCACTTACAAACGACTGAGGAGAACCCCAGTCTAACTAACCTCATCCTAAACGATCCTCTATATTCAGGCTGTAAATTATTGCTGACAGTGGATACCAATGGTCTCAGAGAACACAAGGTCAGCCTACGAACAGGGCGACCGCTATTTCACCATAGATTCTTGTTTTTACGGATTTCCTCTCATTGAAACTTATCTTAACATGGCGTAATTGATGTTCTGCTTTAACCGGAAACTGGGCTTGGACATTTGTGGACTCCATGGGTCTTACTCTGCCATGTTTGAGATCAGATAGACTGCACTAACTAACCAAGGAACTCTCTTTTGGGCGGGTGAGCAGTGAGAACCAGCTGAATTTATTTGCTGCAAACAAACACATATAATGTATGTATAAGAATCCGACCGCTGCAAACCCAAGATTGACGAAAGGTTTACCAGTTTTACCCTCAGTCCGTTTTTGTCTCCCTTCTTCTCTATACTCATACTCTCATGAGGCTCATGACTTTTCCATCCGCATCAAATTTCCTTCTCGTGGTAGCAAACGTACTCCCCAATCCTTACTTGGATCGACGTTGAGGACGTACCAGTAACCGCTACTTTGACTGCTCCAAAAAATGGCTATTTCCACAGTCCATACTGAAGGATTTCATCACTAACAGCATCACGCGATGGAAGGAAACGAGCTGCTGTATCTAATCTTTAGATTTCCGTCATCAACCAGTAAAACCTCAGAAAAGTCTCCGGAATATCCTGACGCATGAATCGATAGGATTCTTCTCCCGCTTGATGGCCAACCAACTATCGACCCACGAAGTTTTGGGGATACATTAGAAATGACATACCTCATATATATGAGATTCAACAAAAACATGTTAGACTAAACTTAAAGGGAACTCAAAATGAAATAATCCAGACAATATAAACAAACTCACTGAAAAACCTTTGAAGAAGACTTATAAAAGCACCGATTAAAGGCAGCATTCACCAAGTTAAGCTTCTCGTGTGTAAAAACCCCTGTATCCTTATAAAGCACGTGGCATGTCACCATGGATTGTATCAGGTTTAGCTCGCAGAGTTCCATGAAACTCATGAAGAGAAAACCTCTAATAGCAAGCAGGGTAGTCGTAAGGGGTAGATGCTACAACGGGTCTAAATTCACTAGTATTTTAAAGGCTGACGCGAAATGAAGCATTTAACCAAACAGAAAATATTTCATTTAGGGCTAACGTGGACGTTAACACCTGAACTCAGAAAAGTGCACATGCTATAAATCCTAATACATAACCAGTTGATTAGAATCCATCTGTACACGTTTATATACACGATCATTTCCTCGACCATTAGCCACTTTCAAACGGAGTTTTGTTACCCAGGTTAGACAGAAATCAATAATGCGTCAATTAAGGATGCTTAAATGATGCTGCATCTTAGCCTCATACTCGGTCTCTAATACTAATTTAATTAGTTCAAACAACACCCCTATGTCTCCGGCCACTTGCCCATATATGTATCAGTTTAATTTGGATGTCACTTTGAATTAGACAGGACACCTATAGCCATGGCAACATTGTTAGGTATTCACGTACACAGGACAACCAACAGTGCCAGTGCTTGTACAACACTGAGACTGGTGACGACATTACTTAGACAACAACAGCCTTACGTGGAAGATTGCGAGACAATAAGTGTTCATTCTCTTTTGAAACTAAAACAAAGGAGCCACCAAAACTATCGTTTCCTATTACAGTTGGAATTTTCCTACCTCAGTTTTCCAGCTGACGTTTCTGAACGTATCTGGAGTACATTGGATCTCTTATAGTGTGTTAACTTTTAGAAAAACTCAGAGTTACTCCATTCTGATTTAGATGCCTGCAAAAGCGTACAAAACACGTCGGTGTAAACTATGTCGGATAAAGTGCTTTCTAGAAATTTTCCCAATGCTTATCCAACCCACATTAAGGGATTTTTGACATATTCATCGTCCGTAGCCTTGGTGTGGGATTGCAATATTTCTGTGACAAACCAGCTGCAGTATAATCTTCAAATATTAGGTTCAGACGGTTATATTGCCGTGTCATATATATACATTATACGAAAGGATAAGTGTTGTAACTTGATATACGTTCTACGAGCGCGTAACCAGACAACGGAATAACGGTAAGTGGAACTGTGGATAACGGAACTACGTCCAACGGTTCTGAACAACAGAATACGAAATATGCAAGATTAATACAAATCTCCCTGGCCAACTCAACCACCCAATGCCAAGGATGAACACAGAGACAGACCTTGGGACAGATCCATTTTATATCATTCAATCCGAAGACAACACGGTCACAAACTAGACCGCATTTAAAGGGTTTGTGACCAATCAGAAAACAGGGACAGAAGTGGACCAGACAAAGATCCAGACAGTACAATTATGTCCCAATTAAGGGACGTGCGTGTGGGTGGGGCGCCAGAATTTGGCACAAAGGTTGAGAATGCACGTGATGGATGAAGTGGCACATGACCGTGCAGACTATGAAGGTCACTACAATCAGTAGTGAGATAGGCCACTGCGAAGGCAAACTAAACGGTATTCTCGGGGAATTGGGTTCTGCCCTGACAACAAGACTCGGCCGTAAAAGACGCTCTACTGAATCTATTCTTTAAATGTAAATAGCACCACATACAATGGGAAATTAGCGTCAATAGGTACAAACACGCTACCATAAGGAGATTACTCCATAAATGCCCAAGAGATAAAGTTAGACGTTTATAAGCTGATAACAGGACAGCAAAAAATTTTGCAGCAAAATTAATGTCGGTCGATGGCTGCAACCAACAAACAATGGGAGAGATGAAGCATAAAAAATTCCGTTCGTTTTCATGTCATTAGTTTAAATCGACATCACTTGTGTGTCTTCGCTCAAAAGTGCATGTCGAGCAAAAGAAAATGACGTTCATAAAACGCACACAAATGAATTTTAAAATATGAGATCTGACCCAAAACCCTCTGACGTTCTGTTCCTAATTAAGTTTTATTCACTCCAGTCACCAGCCAAGTTTGAATTTAAACTTTATTGTAAAATAAATGTTGACTTCCGCATAAATTCTAAGTTGTAATCGACGAGCGTATCACAGAAATTGTCTACCTTCCCAGTCAAATCCCATACTGTTACACATTACTACTCAAACTATTGACGTGGTACGCTGTGTTTTTCATTTATCATAATATAAGGTTTCATTGGAAGTCGTGAGTTCATCAGACTGGTCACCACTGGTAACTGTCTTATGAGCTGAGCTGAATTTTAGGCCGGCTAAAATTTTCCGTCGAATAAGATGAACTGTTGGCATTGAGCAATACGGCGGTTGCGTTTGCCTATTCATTTATTTGAGTACAATAATACGGGTCTTTGTAGAGCAAAAACGACACCACCTTCTTGGAAAGCTGGTAATGTTTATCATAAAGTTTGTTTTGTTACTTTCCAAGGCAATCGCGTTTTTGCAGGCGTTCGGTTTAAGTTGTTCACAAATAATCTATACAACTTTATTCTGAGGTACAGCACCTACAACATATGGTATCGTTTGAAAAGGACTGTAGCCGAAAATCCCCTCAACCTCCGTTAAGACACAGTAGTACTGGACTATTCGTCTGTCTAGTGGACAAATAAACAAAGAAGCAAACTTGGAAGGTAAGTAATATACTATTTGGTTATCAAGGCAGCGCAGTTTACGAAATATAGTACTGGTGTATCTAAAATGCTGACGGAACTCCGCATGACATATGCGACTCAGAATGGGCCAGCGATCAGCATGATGGTTAATCTCTTGCAGCTACCGCTCAATACTGGTGTGCACTGGGATACACTGAACACTTTGGCCGTTTGGGTCGATATGTTCATCCCACGAATGCACCAGCATGTGTGCAACCTAATCGCTCGTTGGACAACTGTTAGCATTGCCACATTTTAGAGTGTGTGCGACTTTCCTTACATGCATGACAGGCAGTTCGACCGTTTAGTCAAGACGATTGATGATTATGTTCATTCATGCGCTTGCTCTTGCCGTGTGTCTGCGATTTCCGGTGACTATTGATCGTGCTCAGCCACCACTGGCTGCTTTCCAGTTGCCTTTTGAACTAACGGGATAAAACATCCAAGTTATTTCGACTGTGTTAAAAATCGCTCACTTTTCAATTACGGTATAAGTGGTACATATAACTGCGTTGTTACAGTCGATAACTCTTTTTTTGTCTATCCAATTCGTCTTTCGCCTTAGTTTGACGTTAATCTCCCCCTGCTTTCTGCATACATTTTACCTGACGTTCTGCAATGAACAAACATCAACGCTCTTCTGAGAGGATGAGTCAAAACACGGGGAAGTTCATACTGTCATGGTTTACTTTAAATTGCAGTGAACTTTTCATCAATCCAACATATATGAATATGATAATAGTAGTTCGGAGAATCGCAATTGTTTGACTACTGTACTGCAAATCTTCCGTTCAGGTTCATTGGCAGAATATCGTCACGACATAATCAGGTTTCGTGCAACTTGTATTACCGCTAGTTGTGTTTGTATGATTACTTAGTGAACGAAGCAGTAAAGCCTACTGCTGGCAAGCTTAAATCAGAAGCATCAGCTGGCAATTCATACATAACTGACGTTACATCAGCTACAAGTCATTGACAACAAAACTGGTGATATCTGCCGTTAGATTACGGATTCAGAAGCACTAAAGTTCCTGACAAAACGCTTGTTACATTCACGACGGTAAAACTAATCCGACAGAGTTAGAGATTTCATAATTTTACTGCTGAGTTTATGTCAGTCTCCCGTTCGGGATATCTACTCAGGTACATACGCTCACTCTGAACTTAGACAATGGCTGCAGTCCCTAATGGTCTCCTATCGCAGCTGTCTCCCTGACATGGCTGCGATACAACTGACTGTTGATAGGTTGACGCACAGAAGAAATAGTAATTGCCATTCCCTCCGAGCGTCAACTTGAGTTTACTGTGCGTTGGTTTCTCTGTCTCCATCTTTCCTAACCACTGCTTTAATCATCGGTGTGTGTGGCAGAATGCAGGCCACCGGACTCCAAAACCACCGTGGGAAGCTTAAGTTTGTGCTTAAGATTAATGGTGGTTGGTGACCCAAGGCATACTGCGTAGCTATTTGATGTTATTTCTGACGGCCCTGCTCATGTATTTATCTAGCAAGTTCTGGGATTAATGTATATTCCGGCTGTAGTAATCGACTTCTAAAATTAAAATACATTTTTCTTGAAAGGATATGCTTCAATGAGTCTAGTGCAGTTCCCGCGAAAGTATCTTATCCTATTTCACCAGACACCGGTTTTTCTTTTTCTGCCTTTCTTTCATTAGACATGACCTTCGTTTCTTTGGTTGTCCAAATGCACGCCGCACGTTTGAGGTCGTACGACTTCAACCTAATTGTGGTCTTCCGAGCCAGTCTCGTCGAAAATCCGCATCTGTTCTCACTCAGTTCCTTGTATGTAAGGTCCAGCTAGTTTGCTTGTGACTTTCCCCGCAAATATTGTACACTAAGTGAGTCTAAAATCTTTATAACTGCAGAATTTAAAAAATGTGCGTCGTTTGTTGGCCCCGTTGTAATCTGTAGGAGTACTGTTTACAAAAATATACAAGCTTATTAGATCTTTCCGGCACCATATATATTGTCGCCCCCTATTGCACTTTTCCATAGCATTCCACATTAAATTATTGTTGTGTTGTAATTAGAACTGAACTATTGTTGTTTTGCGTATATTTTCCCAGCTATCCGGGCAAGGTGACCTAATCTAAACTGTTGAAGTTCTGAGAACCTGCTTATTAATTCTCTGAAATCCAAAACTTTGAACTAGTTTACCCCCGTTTCCCTTGTATGGATCACTTATGTCTAAACTAGAGCCAATGATTCACAGTCCAACTTTGCTTGCTAGAGAGCTGTACAAATGTTTGTGTGTCTTCTGATTCATCACACTGAAGTCACGTTATGGAAGGGCAGAGTACTTGGCACAGCCTTTCTTGCCGTGCTCCTTCGTTTCCTTTGCATATAGGAGCTCACACGCATAGCTTATGGCCGAAAAGCCGTTTACCATTAGTAGGAGTTATAAACAACTCGGTTTGGAACCTTGTGGACCATCATCGGAAGTCTCACACACGACAGACAGTCCATCTTTGGCACTCGTGGTATCGGTCTTTCCCGACATTTGGTATTGAATCCACCCACACATGTGGCTAACGAAGCTCATAGCCGGTAGGTTTCAGCGTGAAGCTCAATGTTCTACTCTGTCGAACTGTTGGTAGGCCATGCTTACTAGAAAGTACCCTTTTGCTAACGAGCTTTAACAGTTGGTTGCCACTGGTACGTTTGTGGTAAACGAATAACCTTGTCGAAATCCGTGCTGAGTAGTTGTAAAAAGTTTCATGCATTGAAGTGACGGTCTTATGTTATCATCCTCTATACATTCCATTACCTTCGAGGCATAAGGAGGCAGTGTTGTTGAGCAGTATTTACTCGTATCGGTTCTGTTTTGTTGCATGTCGATGTCGTTATTTGCAGATGCGCTTCAACTAAAATCTATATGTATGAGGCCAATGAAAGTGGACAGTCAAGATGGTCTCGTAAAACACTGTAAAACACTGACCGGTGATAATGACTTAGGTGTTTAAAAACTGGCCGTTTGCAAGCAATGAGACCTGGACTATAGGTTTCTCCTATTTATGTCACACAGTTACCTGACAAGCGAATAAGCGGTCGGACAACGTATACTGTAGTGACCTGGAGATTTCACTAGCCCGCCTGTGGTATGATGTGTAAAATAGTTCCAAAACTAACAGTTGTATATTGTACCTAGGCTAGTAAGAAAGTTCGCATGATGCATTTTGTCCGATTGTTTGTCTGCATGCCATGAGACTGCGACGCGAACCCGAACGCACATGTGGTGGTTGTCAGTTGGAATGACGGCTTTGCTGCACATTTTGACAAATCGCATGGGGTAGCTGTTGTTTTAATACATTGCTGACTAGAACCTGTACAACTGCATTTGAGAGATAAATCATTTGCTTTGCCTAGTCCGGTTGTTATTACTATTGTGTCGAAGCTAGCTCTGGGGTTGAGCTGAGTTAACTACTTCATTTCTGGATTACTATAATAATCACAGCATACGTGTCACACGTTACGGTATAATCGCCCGTCGACGGCCGGTCTCTAGCCTCTCTATTTAAATTACGTGTCGGTGCCATTTCTAACACAATAAGAGACCATCTGTATATTTCGTGTATTAAGTATTCGGTTTCTCTATAACGAC
>LUCH01001933.1:71481-110869 GCA_013368495.1 Paragonimus heterotremus | reverse complement strand
TGGCAAGGCAACTCTCACGCCACAAGGAGTTTAGGATTTTAGGGACGTCCAAGGTGATCCCACTACAGATATTTAGTAACACAGTTTTTAATATGTTACACAACCACTCGTTAACCATTGAAGAACTTTGAGATTTACCACGTGTGGATGAATCTCAGTGTTCACCTCAAGATGTGGGGCTTTACCTCGTAATCGATATGGAGGGGTCTCCTGACTTTGTCAGACCAAATATGTATCTAATAGTACTTGCTGAGAAATGTAGCTATATACTGTGATGTCCATTGTGACCTTCGCGCAAGCCGTTTGGTAGCCATCTGTTCAACGACTGTGATCACTAATTGCACGCAAACTTGGTTTGCCAAATGTAGGAAATGTTGAAACATATGTCCCACATCCACGTTTATTATCATGTCTCAGTCTAAGATGCAAACCGTTTTCCTCCTAGCTTAAAAATGGCGCATCCTTTGCTGTACAAAATTATCGGATAACAATGCAAGCTTTGTTCTCCTCTTCCTGTCCATAGTGATCACTTTGTTAATGAAAATAGGCTGTTTTATTGAAAGAACGGATAACGGAAAAACCGTGAATCTTTCTCACCACTGAGACAGTCGCGGATCTAGGTACGTTCTTTCGGAAATACGCCGCAACATTTCTGAGGTTTGACCCACAACAGTTTTCATCCGATGCGTGTTATACCTGAATCCGAACTTAAACCGTTGGCACTAGTCCCATCTCATATGCGATGCCTAGAAGTTGAATAGCAAACTAGTAAAATTTTAGGTAGTATGTCATGAACCAAGCCAGGGTGGAAATCAATAACCGCTGTTGCCCATATGTAGACCCAAACGTGCGGTTGTAATGAACTCCTGGTGAAGGCTGCAGGTAGGCCTGGGGATCTCCCTAGGAAACCAGCCGCACAGTTATTAAAATGTTTCCAAAGATCCTAAACCACATTAAGCAGTGGACAGTGCAGTGTTATCTCTGTTCTTCTTGAAGTATGGTATCGTACGTCTTGTTCGTTTGGGAGTGCCGAACGCATCTAACATTTCCAGCTTGCATCTATCAATTAGATCCTAATCTTCATTAACAATGGTTGCGTCTCGGTTTCGCTTACCCGTATACTCAACGAATTGCACTTTTTGCATAATAATTCTCGCCATTCTGTCACAGCGAATTTCTATTTTCCTCCCAGTACCGACTTGTTTAGAAACGGGAGCATCTGCCTGGTGAAGGTATGCAATGAAATACGGTCAACGCCGTAGTGGTCGCAAGAAACGGATGTCTACTTTTATGGTGGATAAGTGGGTATGCACTAGAACCCTCGTTCACGAACAATTTAAAACGCCTTTTCTGAAGAGCAATCGAAACATAGTTCCGACAGGCATCGAACCAAAAGAACGCGGCAGGATTTGGGAACAAACCATATATTTCCGGTATAGTTTGGAAATATGATAAGTAGTTAGTTCTAGCCTAGCGTAACACCAGTGCGAGGTGAACGTCAGCTCACTGAGCGGCACTCAAAATCGCGTCAAGCGAAAAGTGCGTAGAACCTTTAAGTGCATTAAACAACGTTCCAAAATGTGCAGATCAAATGACCTTGGAGGATAGAATAGTGAATGGGTCGTTAAGAAGATGGCAGGCATTAACTGCGTGCCTTAGTTGCACGACTGAAGAAAGTAGCACGGAGTTCATATCAGGCTTCCCATAGCAGACGTGCACAGAATCATGCGTACAGAACAGACAAGCGGGAAATCGCGGTTGCAGCTGGGATCCTTAGAGGAGCCACACGATCGCTGTTCACTACACTACACTTCCGGGAACAAAACTCTTGGATTCCACATCTGTTAACTGAGTTTCAACCATTTTTCAGTATGAATAAGATCTGACTTGGCAACGACGAAAACAAGATTTTGATTGAAAACGCGCCAACAGGTATAATTTTACCAGCAAACGGTCTAAGATGTTCATTTCCTGGGTGTTTGCACACCTGCATATATAACCTAGGACGGAAAATACAGTTTCCACTTCCACATCAACCAATATTATTATGAGCTAATATTGCAATACAAAAATGGTAAATCATAGCTGATGTAAGCCAACTAATATCAACCCTTCAAAAACTGAAATAATTACCGAAGCCTCAGATTCACCATAGATCACAACGTCTAACCAGACAGAAATATTACTACAGACGTAGAAAATTTCCTTTCAGTATCACGTCTACCTTGAGAGTAAACATAACCACAATCTGAACCGGCTGGTTCCACACTGAACTACCGTTCAAAGGTGTTTTGCGATGCTAGTTCCGAGGTTTGCACACCTAAGGTTTCCTCAGCTTCATATTAACACGGATCGGAAGTCTCAGTGAGAAAACGGTGAATCTGCAAACAAACTTTATTTATTTTATTTACTCACCGTACACAAGCGGACTTCAACGTAAAGAATAGGGGCGCTAGGGAAATGGACGTGAGAGGACCTTCAGCACAACCGCGCGGTAGCTACCAGAGAGGACGAATGTCAACGGAAATTCCAGTTGACCTTCAGGATTCAAACAAGTGTCAGCCTAGTTGGGCGGCGTTCCCAACGGTAGTAGCTAAAACACTGTTATCCTAGTGAATGTAGCCTACAATTGTGGAGATGGCGCAGATTCTTTATACAGCTATGAGCAAAACTGCGATACTTACGCCAACACAGTAGCTTTGATGTTAGTGGTTTGTAGTAAATTTACATTCGCGAGGTAGTGTGAACTGACGCGGTGGTATTGGCAAGGCAACTCTCACGCCACAGGGAGTTTAGGATTTTAGGGACGTCGAAGGTGATCTTATTACAGGTGACACTTCCTTTGGTGGAACCACAAAACGACTTGCTGCATCAATTACGCAAGCATACAGTGCGACTGAAATCGTAGTCTTCGACCTGAATCGCAAGCTTCCGTCGCTGTTGGTCAAATACACAGAAATCTAACTCACACTGTATACACCAGCTTGTTTGCAAGCACCTATGGGCAGAACCGATGGCAACTTGAACACCAAGATGCATGAAAACCTGTCAAAATCTGTTCAAGATGTAACTGCACAATCTACTGTCCCCTCACTTGGCTTCATTTATTCCCAGACTCACGTTGGCTACCGGTCATCGAATTAATCTTGAATGGACATTCAGGATTACAAAACGCCACGCTGACCGTCGTCTCCTGCTTTCCGCTGAGGCGATCGCGATTAGCCAACAGTATACGTATTTTTTAAAAAAAAAACGGTTAGGTACAAAACAGTTCAGTCCATTCAAAAGTTTGAACAACACTGTTAGAACACGAAAACTGGTAGATGCAAGTTATTCGTATTGGCTTGTCAGTACCAAATTTACAATGACATGAAAAGTTTTTTTATGGCGAACATTTAGGGATGGGTGGGGTGGATAGACGGTTGATGGGTTTGGAAAGGTCACTAAGTCCAGGGCAGAGTCAAGCTCACGAAAAATTTCTCCTGAACATACAGGGTTCATGTTAGCAGACTTTTTCATATGAAGGATTTAGCAACAGTTAGCGGCAGATATAACAAATCTATCGTACTACAAGCACTATGTTGATGATACACCAGTATTCAGTCGTTCCAAACAGGCAATAGATAACCTAGTGCGACGTTTAAATAGTTGTCAACCATACCTGAAGGTAACGTGAATTCTAGGCTGATAATTGTTTACCGTTTCTGGACATACTCATAAGTCGTCAGAAAGATGGTTCTATTAAAGGAGCTACCTATAAGAAATCCACATAGTCCGGTTAATACCTAAACTTTAGTAGTTTCACACCGGTCCATCAGAAACGCGCATTGGTAAATGCACTATTCACACGAACAAGACGAATCTGTGAACAAGATAGTCTTGCGAAGGAATTAGACTTGATCACATTTGTACTACAATCTAATGGGCAATCGGAAAGTTCCACAGATAAGCATAGTGGACCGAAACCACCTTCAGAACAGGTGGCCACAGGGAGAAAATGGTTCGTATAAAATTGCTTTTTAAAGATGATTACAGCACGCATCAGACAACTCAAAGGCTGATGAATTCGATCAAGCGAAGTGTTAACACCGTGGAAATCTGTCATTTAGCTCGGACCCAGAAACTGCTTGTCCCTTCAATCACAGGAGATCAACCTGTCGGTGCCACTTCACATTGTGTCTACCAATTTACATTTAACTACAAAGAAAGTTATATAGGCAGAACCGAGAGGTATTTGATTTCCAGAGTGAAGGGACATTTGCCTAAATGGGTACAGAACTCTGCATTACAGAAGAACGACAGTGTCGTCGAAACACGCAAGCGACCGGCGTCCGCGGTCGCTAGACATGTCCTGGCCACTAGTCACGTGATCGACCCACCTTGTGCATTCAGAATCCTATTTCGTCATCACAATCCAAGATTTTTGCGGTTTGCTGAGGCGGTCGGAATCACTCGACTGAAGCCGACCCTGTGTTTTCAGCAACAATTGTTCGTGAACATGACCCTTCCTTAGACTTAGTGACCTTTCCTAACCCTTCAATTGACTACCCTTCCTGCCCACCCCTAATTGTTTGATGTAATAATGATACTCGAGCGAAGCAAAAAGGTTGCCGTTTCAGTCGAGAGAATGTTAGGTGATCAGACTAATGACAGAAACCTCTCCCTTGCTTCGAACGATTTCTACAGGATGAATGACCTAGTGGATATGAATGTCGGCTGATTAGACGAAGGTTACCATTCAAATTCTCATTCCGCATATTTTCCTTCAATGGAAGTATAGTTAGCAAGAAGAGACGCATTTGACTCTGCGGTGGAATGAAGGATGGCCTATCCAAGGCAGTCCTAATTGTGAATAAAACCAATAAACTCGTTGATGAATTGAATAACGTATTGTTAACAAATGTGGTTATTAGAACAAACGTCTACAGTCTCTTCAACAGTCAGCGTCCAAAGAGAAAACCAACGATGAAAAAGGTGATACATCGTTCCTAAGAAAGTTGGTGCATCACAAGAAATTTGCGCCAATACACGACAGAGTACTGTATATTGCAATGAAGTTAAATTTACCATGCAACACACACCGCATCTTTTATAATGGTCTTTCCCCATGAACACTCGTTAAGTTCGGGGTCCCTAACAGTTCAATGTTTTGAGTATTACTGTCGGCGAATCGCGTTACTTGATATTTTGCGGTCTAACCAATTGGTTGGACTACATTTGTTTACAACCAAAGCATCCCTAATTAGGTTGTTTCTCATCTCCAACACATAGTTAGTGATCCCAACGTGGCCGAACACGAAAAAATTCTAAACTCTCAGTCACTAACTGCTGAGGGCGATATTTCTTAATCACAGTCCAATCTCAGCAGAGATCTAACGAAAAACGTAGGAAAAAGACACACTTCTAACGATGTTTCCAATTACACAAAGTTGTTAGTTTTTGCCTAGTTTTGGACCGAAGGCATCAACCAAATAGGAGAAAGTAGAGAGGACGAAATTAGCGTTCACTTATTTGATGACATTCAAGACTGCGCCGTGGAAAGAATTGCATGGAGTCTTCAAACACCTGTGTGGGCGGAACAGCCTTGAAGATAAGAACAGTAAATGAGTCTTTAAGATAATGTGTGCACGTGGTTCGCGCGATTTGCTTCGCAGCTGAAAAAAACGACACCGAGTTGTTGTCAGATCTATAAGATACATGTACTCTAGTTAAATAGGTGTCGTGTGGAATTTGCTGTTTTGTGGACATGTGAAATACATGAGGTCGGAATAATGCATGAGCACTAAAAGGACGAAGTATTCAGTGTCGACTACATTCGAAATTCAAATGACTGTCGGAAGCCCTGCTGATTTCCTGGTGTCAAATTTTCCCCAGGCCCATTTGTACAGTGATCACATTACGCAATCCACATGTAAGAAAGGTGGGCTGTATCTTTTCAAAGCTTCGAAATTAGAAAAATGTATACCCTCAGAGAGAGAAAGGAGTCGTGAATTATCATTTAGCTACACATCACGTATGCAAGTGGACAGTGTCACTTGAACTCCGCATGTGATCAGTGTCTTTTTTTACTGATCCCAACAAAATTGAGAAAACTACATATTCCCTGCCTTCCCCACTTAAACGTGAGCCGTTTAAAGGTGGGACCGATTGGCAAATTATTAAACAGATTAAAAACCGGATGAACACTCGATTGCGTATTGCTTATATGCAGACGCTGAGCGTTGATCAGGTGCTCAGTATACGATAAACTATTAGGAAATTTATGGTTTATGCAAATAACCAGGACTGTCAGACTGTGCCTTCCTTGGTAAATACTTCTTCCGGACGACGTAACCAACCCCTTACAGTAGCTGACGGAAACAGCTAGCCAAGTGGTGATCTATTTTCAGTGAACGGATATAGACCTTAAATCTACCTTCGGTTGCTCCACGTCCAGATCCGTCATGGTGTAGTATCCTCAAACTTGTCGTGGACGAATCGATGCTACAAACTATTTACGGAGATTCTGAGTACAACTGAGTTAAAGCCTCGCTCAGCAAATTCCAATCATGACTGCAAACCGATTGTGATGAATTACCAAGTCGGAGGCACGATTATTCCAACACTGAGTGAAATATCTCCACACGGTGATGAGATATGGTCAAAGCTCACAACGGGTGGATTGCGGACAACACGAGCGACCGAACGAGCCACCATTCAGCAAAATCGGGTTAACGGGCGATATATGGAAAGCAAAAAACTCAAGACAGAAGGCGTCAGCTAAACGTACTGAATCAGGCAGAAGCGCACGAGGTGATTACATGGAAACCTCTCCACTTTGTGGACTGGAAGTTTGGTTCATAAACGCCAGCGCATGCGTGGCATGGAGACCTGCGAATTGGACAGTAAGGAGCCTACTTTACCAAACGATATTTCGCTACACGATGACTGCAATCATCGATTTGCTTTATTCTAAGTTATCAAACTAACAAAACTGTAACAGTCCGTTAGTCCACCTAAGAACTGCAGAAGCAGTTAATGCGAAGCACCGTCTAGTTGCAGTCAGTACTGGACAGTATTTATGAGTTTTTTACATCTGACTGGTTCTTCCTGAGCTCCAACAACGTAAGGTCTGTATTCTTATTTTGTAAAACCGTGTAGATACTCAAACACTTCTTAGGGCGTGCTGAACCGATTATAATTATAGCCTGACCCTTGTTAAGCTCGTCTGATCAACTGGTTGATAGTATGTCGTGTGTTATATTTATTACAACTGAGCCAGTTGAATACAGTCTATCTGACGTTTGGTAAAAAATTTCATCAATTGGTCAACTATTCGGTTTCAAAAAATCACTTGTTGTACTAAATACTCTTCAGCATCCGATGCAGGATACTTTTAATGTCCCATTGATAGTTATTTCATTCTAGCAGAAGTATCTTGGTGATGTAAATGTGAGTTTGACCACAGTGACTACAGTAGTCCCGTTCTGAGCATAAATCCTACAGTGATTCAAAGAAGCCTTACAGTGGTAGGCTGCAAGGGTGCCTGGTTAACTGATGTGTGCACTTAAAATTCAAGGATCAATGGTCGACTAACTTTAGTAATGCAAATATCGATAACTTGCTTTGCAGATGAGTACAGTCGTATTTCGTTGTACTCACATTTTCTTTCGTTTACATTATGTCATCTAATAACTTTTCTTGGGTGAACAAAGAGAGAATGGTGAAAACTTCGCTCATTACAAATATTTTGACTTGTCTTATAACCATCCCTTACAGAACAGAATCACAGCCTATCAGCCTTACATTTTTACCGTCCCAGATGTTTAGTCAGAAAAAGCAGTAACATAATCACGGTGTATCACTTTCTAACTGTCGGTGAATTGAATGACTTGAGAATAGTAATAATTCTATACGTGGTACGATTTAAGCGAACGTAGTTACTCATGTTTGTTCAAAACAGTGTGCAATTATTCCCAATAATTCAAATCATGTGACGCTCATTTGCATACACAATGTGTGATAGATTTTACAAATGTATAGAAAATATCTAGAGCAAAATATCACTACTGTTGGGCAGGCTTTTTTCTGACTAAGCAAAACCTGCAAGTCACAAACATCAAACGTTTGTGTGTGTTGACTGCTTAAATTCCCTGGAAGATTTTCACTTCCCTCGATAATGTTTTTAATTTCGCAAAAAGATGGCAACTACAAAGAGGATAGCCGAAGAAACGGTGACGTGAATGCCGGAAATTTTTCTGTTGGAAGGGCTGGAATTGCACAGATCCGTTGAGCAATGGCAATGTCGTGTCCGCACTCCTTGGGCTCCCACACGGTCGATACAACCATCATGACCAACCACGTTAGTGCATTGTCTTAGCACGGTCGTCTGATCGACTTGAAATTTGAAAGAAAGAAAGTCAAAAACAGTAATGTCCAAGATTGTTCTTGATACATACAGTTAAAGATTCAAACTAAATCGATAACATGATTGGATAAGTACATACTAAACGTTGAAAGGTATGAACTTGATCAGGTGATCATACTTCCAAAACAACCTCTGGTTAGTCGCCAATAATTTTTTTAAATTAACGTTTCACATCTCCTTTAGGATTCGTAAAAAGTTTACAGATTGGAAGAAGCTGAAGAAGCTTGTGCACATCTGGGTCTAAATTTCACGGTGACAGATGTCATTTCGAAATAAAACATCACCAATAAGACCACTGATAACTGTTTGTAGGTTGTTCTGGCGTCTAAAAACACCTGACAACATAAAAATGTAAATGATGATTGCGGTTCTTCGTTGCTGTAGCTGGAAGAAAATAGACATTCGGAAGCTGTAATGTTGTTGATTCGAAGGTTGAAACTACGGATGACTTATATTTAGTCTCTCAAATGACTGCTGGTAACAAAACGAACTATCGTCAATATTGGGAACTGTTAGTTAGAAAACCGACGACCTTGTGCCCATTGCTACACTGTCTATGAGGTAAATGCGTTCCGTCCCATTCATTATGTGCTCAATCGTTTGACTCAAAACGGTGATGGAGAAGAGATGTGGCGACACCGTTTATGAGTAAAACGAGTCAGATTTAAGTCACAAATGGTCCAAATAAATAGGACTTGATCATAACCATACATGGCTGACAAGGTGTAGAACAAAATTAGACAAGACGATCATAAGTGTGTCAGAAGCTGACTCAATAAGATGAAATGGTCACCTGACAGTCATGGTGTTAAAATGCATCACGTTACGGCGCTGCGGAAATCAGAAAGCAAACGTGAGAAGACAGTCCAGATAGAGTGCATGACTACAATCTGATGGGTTAATTGGAATCATAACACTATCCACCACCATATAGTCTGAAATTGGATCGATCGGTTGATATGGCATAATTCGTTTTAACTGCTTCGTTAGGAGATGTGCCTCCTAACAGGATATAACACACGGACCCCACTGGTAGAGTTCACTTCTCTCGCTGAAAGCAGTCCTTTGGATAATTTGTGTTCACAGAGCCGTATTTTCCCCACTTTTCTCACGTAAAGGTGATACATATTTCCGTGTATTTTAGTGCACGAAGTGGGATTGTGGGTAGTTACATCCGTCACGTAAAACACACGGCGCTTTATGATCAATCACTTTCAACCGTAGCTCAGGTAGGCTGATGGGGACAATATTTTAAGACTCAGCTATAAACGAACACGCAATCGATTGGAAACCTTAAATGGCGGTCTATTTGGATGTTTTGATATGATGAATAAACCAAGGGTAAGTGAACACATAGCTCACGTCAGCTGTGATGTAATAAAACCAGTCTCACTACATTCGAGTTCTGTGCTTTTGTCCGTATTGAGGGTTTTTTTAATAACCATCATGTCTGTTGATTCATTAAACCTTGACTACTTCACTCCCCCTTTGTTTTGTCTTCAGTAGCTGCAGTGCCGAATAGGCTGTCGCCTTCACTTTCCAGTAAGTGGCACATGTGACTGTTGAAACGATGAGTCATACAGCCGCACTTGATCTCGCAGCCGACCTTGAGGCATTGTGTTTCACGTGACGGCCACATTCAACTCCTGGCCAAATTACCGTGTTGAGAAGCACAGAAACGTGACTAAATGTTGCACAATGAAGAAGCGAAAAAACGCTTGTGTACAGAACAATGCTATATAAGTGATTGTTTGTAACAGGATGCGAGGAATACCAGTGAAGAATTTCTGTTACATTCCAATGAGAGGGTATATTCTGGAACAGAGCCGTCTAAGTGGTGGCCTTGTCCAGCAACAGATTCGAATGCCAATCACTTGACACACTCCTGTTACATGCATCTTGTAGGTCTGCTACTAATTAGTTTAATAACAAGCCACCATCATTACTAACAGCTTCACTAACAAGTTATCGTGAGTTATATTTGCAAGTTTGTCTTGTTAACCACTTCACTTTACACCGAAGCTAACCACCAAGTAAAACTGCAATAATGGGACAGAGTTTGATATCAACTATGGGTGTTTCAAACAAATCAGAAAGATATATTGTCAGTTAGAACATCAGCCGAACGACTGTGCACAGGCTAACGTGCCTGGTTAGAAGCTCCTCCATGTGCATTTGTCAATAACTTTGAAGTTGATCGGTCGCATTGAGGGCAGTTACAGTAACTGTTCTGTCCCCTGATATAAGTAAAACTGGGATTAGAACTTTTCAGTCAAGCTGGAGTTGCAGAATTTATTAAACTTGCGTTTTACATGACCAATGTGACTTAGACTGTGCTCATATTTGGTAATAGGTTCTACATTCTGATTGACAGTTTGCCCAGTTTTCTCGAACATAAGTGATAATCTGTTCATACCAATCTTCTGATAACTCCGCACTATTAAGAATCTTTGTTTCGAATTGGTATATTTTGGTGAAATACAAGCCCTTGTTATCAGTGTTGTTTGTAAGCTCATCAGTTTGAGTGCCAACGTGAAAGATCAAACGTTTAAGCGTTCCTGTCTCAGTATTATCCTGAAAATTATCGATTTTGAACGGTTCGTAAAAATAAACGAAACTTTTTGAAACGTAACGAAATAAAATTGACCGTTATAGAAGGCTTTGATTTCATTTGCTAATATCACATACATATATAGATCGAATAGTATTTTCTACAAAGCAAACAAACATGGATAGACTATTGGTAGAATCGAGTAGACAGAAACGGAGATGTATCCGTGAATGTGTATGTTAAGCAGATGGCATATTTCGGAATGTGCCTACTTATCGACGTTTCTAAAGTGATCGTTTAGACATTCAAGCTAGTGTTTAGGAACTGAAAACGTTTAAAGAATCAAGCTGAACAGATCAACACTACGTGTTACTTCAAAGAACCAACTATCGTACATTTGACAGGCTATCGAACACTGATTCAGTGAAGTGTAATCTTTGGACACAGTAGGATGGGTGAGTGACTATGCATAAATGCAGGATTTCCGAGTTCCCGCAACCTTTACCCTGTTCACCTAATAAACCAGAAGCTGAACAAAGGAAGATGCGGTTTTTACCACTGGTTCTAATATAACCGAAGTTCAGATGTTTCACAATATCTTGTCAAAATGTCCAAATATGCTGGAATATTTACCAGCACCAGTAGATTCGTTTAGCCCTCTATCAGATTCTACCTGAACTCCAGTAGTAACCACAGGATGTTAGCCGAAGGTGCTTATTGATCGAGTGACAAACGTTAACAGTAAACTTTTATTTTTGTTCTGAATATCGTTGCGTAGTTATTTACTACAGTATTTTCAATCCCTATCCGATTCTAACTGGGGCTCACGAGGATTTGCAGACTCTATTTAAAAATGTATTCACATAATCAGCTGGAAATTTTGAAATTGGCGGCGTTGTAAACTTCTACAACAAAAGCAACCAACTTGGCATGCGGTCCCACTAATTTTTCTACTGAGAAAACCAAGATCACTTTTTAAATTGACGAATTACGTGGACACTAAACTACTGGTCAATGTAAAGCAATATGCTAATATGCGGGATTGCCTATGAGTAGACTGACTAACTATACTCAGTAACTTCCAGTAGACTTAGGCTAAGTGTCACCATTATCACGTGCTTCGTGTAGGCGTATGATACTGTGTTGCATCTCATACAGCACACTCACCGAAATTGTTCAGAATACTTGCTAGAGCCCAGTAATTACCAGAAGATTTCCACAGTTTCTCTTGCTGTTTTTATGCCGTTACCAGATAGGAAAATTAACTGTGCTTTTCAAAGGCAACTATGAACTGAAGTCAGCTAAATAGGCATCCGACGATTTGCTTGCATGCTCATATTCAACTGAAACGCAACAGAACTGCTGGTTCCTCCGTTCGTTAACATTACGTCCAAACGTATATCATTTTCAGTATCGTTTCTGATGATTTCGAAAATACACCGCGCATTGTGATGATCAATTACTGTGTCTAGTTTGTACACACATTAGGTCTACAATCCCCAGCATAGATAGTTAGAAACCAGACGTAAAACAGAGGCACGAATAATTCAAAGTACATCACTGCTAAAATGTAATTAGTCTAACATAATGCTAAGTAACGTCGTTGCGCAGAGTCATATAGGGCGATTAAGCAACCAACAGCCAACATAAGATTTAGCAAAAAGTTTGATTTAGTTTGACGTCAATGTTACGAACGAGCGAATTGGATTAATAATAATCGCAGTCACATACAGCGCACAGACGATTATGAGGGTCTTCTAGTAAACCATGTGCAGTGTGAATCAATATTTTTGAATTCTTTAACTCATCCAACAACAGACAATCCAGATATACTTCAAAGTCACTGGAACTTCTTCTGATTACAGAACGTGTCGATTCTGACATACGGTTTTGCATAATTTATAGCTTAAGTTTGAGGTTAATGAAATAGCAAAGTAGACACTTTTGAAATTAAACTTTTGATGGCCTTAGTTTCTAATAAGTACCGATGAATAATAGGGAACTTTGGCTTTCATACTGATTGAATATCACCCACAGTTGATCGCAGTTGTCGCATCCCCATAGACTTCCCAGTCGGTCCCTTCCGAAAGGAGGCAATAGACTCGAGCTTCACTCTCACTAGAGTATCTTGTCAGTAGTGCATATCATCGCCACTGCCGGGACTAGAAATCCGGCCATAATTTTCATGAGGCGACCGTGTTGACCACTGAGCCACTGATCTCACGTTAGGTACGACCGAATGAGAGCAAAACGCCAGTCTAGTGCTTCCGAAAAAAAGCACATGACTGTAGTTTCGCTCATAGTAAAACTCGTCAGCAGTATATAGTTTTGTTTTGGTTTTCCGTTTAAAAGAAACCCAAAACCCCTACTGCTTACCAGTAATCAAAACACCGCTCAACAAGTCAGTGATTTCTGTGATTTCAATTTAACTAATAAACCTAATCGAGGGGTCATCGGTTGAATTTAACAGGACAGTTATTTCGTCTGCCCTCGAGACGTTCGGATGACCTGATCATTGCTCATAAGCGAAAGTTATTGTGTGTTAAGAAGTGATAATTCGGTTGTTCCTAAAGTGAGATCAGTGACGCAGTGGTCAACACGGCCTCCTCATGAACAGCGTGGCCGGATTTTTAGTTCCGACCGTGGCAAGGATGTGCACAACCGACGAGCTGCTCTAATGAGAGGGAAACTCGAATTTAATGCTCTTTTCCGGAAGAGGTCAACTGGGAAAGTTTCTCTGAATGGATATCAAGTTAACTAAATCTCCGACTACTCACTAGTCATTTGATGGTATGTATTTTCCCGGTCAGTAATGATCCACCCGATTGTCCGGTGCTATACGCATAAAAAGTGCCGCCGGTAAAATATATGTACAATGTTTAATTCCATTGAATTGGCTACTGCAAACTACTTAAACTAGTGCCCCTTGTGTGAAACTAGACAAGATTATGACAGAAAGTATCTCTTTTATTGAAAGTTACTTACCAAGAAAAGATGCTCTAGATCCGACATTAAAATCACTTGTTTTGTAGGAACAGTTGATGAACAGACTAGATCGTTCATATACAACACAAGGCTTCACCATTTTAACTCGTTACTGGTTACGGTAACCATGGTAAGTTACGGATACTTGTTTAGAACTAGACAGGCTACTTTTTATACATCAGATCATTGCCATCACCCCTAGCAACAATAGCATCAATAAATCAGTGAATTACGCGAGTGTTACTCTGTTATTTAGCCGTAGGAAACAAATGTTGCCCCTGATTAGGAAAATAGTGAACAGATGAGATGAAGTTTAATGCAACAAAACCAAACGTCCAAAACTATGACAATGAAGGCGATGAAAGCGAGAGTAAAAAGACAATCATAGGACACCTTCATTGCGGATTTCAGTACTCTTCACTGTATAGTGTTCTCGTTACGCTGAAAACTGAGGCGAACAGGTATAGACGTTTCAGTCATTGATTCCGCTTAACATATGACTTGTATGTGTCCCAACTACGGACGTTCGTGCATTCTGAAGGACTCAGCGAGCGCACTTAAATGAACGTCCTCAACATATATGTTTTCTGACGTCAATGTTATTTACCGGTTAATTTCAATCGATGTGCACTGCTCAGCGTGGGTGTCAGTGGCCGAATAACCGGAAATCATATCAGCGTCCACATATATGCTGGTATGTTTCGTAGACAAAGATACACACCGCCTTCGTGTTAGCCGTAAACATGCCCCTCTTCTAAGCTTGAGAGTAAGGCCTCTCTATTAATAGATGTTAGAGTGGCAAACGCTTTAACTAGTTTGGAGATATAAGCATCTCTTCCGTTTTCTATATCACGTCGCCGTTGATGTAGACTCCTAACTCAACGAACAGATCGATGACCTGTCACCTTCCTTACCAGAAAATAAACACAGCCTATCAGCAGAATCGTCTCAGACTTTGAGACAACTGCGGTGTCCACCAGTGTTGGTGTCTAACCGAATATTTTGTTATGTTGGATTGTCCTTTATAAATATTTGGAACTTGAATCAAAATCAGTTTAACAGTACACTTACTACATCTTATTGTAGGCGATCAAGACGTCCCACAGTACTAATAACAACCCATGGTTGAGCGTTTAGATGTGATGATTCAGTTTTACATAATATGGAATCATTGGTGCAATGGTCAGTTCACTATCCTGTTGTAAAAACACCAATTGGAGTTTAAAGCTTAGTTGTGGTAGGGATATGCATTTGGTTTATCAACCTCTAACAAAAGAGATAAATTAAAATCAAATGCATATTTTTGAAAGAGGTTGATCGATAAGTCTGTTTGGGTACAAACTGCAATCAAAGCTGATTTCTACCTAAGTTGAATCAGTGCACTCCCAGCCTACACCACAGTAACATTAAAACTTTTCGGCAAATGTCACCAAGTTGGAGATCGTGCCCTAATTGACAAATGGAGTTAACAGACAGCAACCGCGTCCCCTATTGAGACGATTGGATTAAGTAATCGTTAATTACAGGTAAAAGGGAATGAAAGTTTTGACATGATAATTCTCATCTGCTTAATGTGATGTCAGCAGTACGCAGGTCACCAAAGCATATTCATGAGAACGTTCAACTCTCGGTATTGGTACACGCACAGAGAAACAGAAGCACAACTTGAGGCTTGTATTTCCCTTTGAAGAGGCCAGCTGAAAAGTCTGTAATTGTGTGAAAGCTGCGAGCAGTTATCGAAGAGTACATTCTGATCAAGTTACTTTAGTCTAGTCAACTTACCTTCAACCCTGTGAACAGTGTGAGGTGTTCTGATATCTTTGCGACACCGTAACACCTGATAGGCTTGGTAGAGTAAATATCCAGTCATGTGATCTGTGAATACTAAAATGATCACTGTATTCTAACTGTGTGATAGGTCTCCATAACGTGACTATCCTTAGATTTCTTGATCTGTTGTCATATCGGTGGTGAAATTCCCCTAATTTTTCGCTTCTATCTTTACAGGATGGTAGTCTCACCTGCCTGAGTGTACAGTTCAGTACAGTTAACAGGGGAAGCGAGGATGGAGGCGAAAAACCCGACAAAATGCTATAATTTGACACCATAGAATCAACTCCATATATGTTGATCTAAAAAATGCGAACACGTATACAGTGGTTATTTTGACCGGATTACATCGTGTACAAAAAAGCACCAAGTAAAACCCCAAATGTGGTTTCTTAACCAAAACCTTTGTCATCATCTGGTGCAGACAAAAAATGCTTGATACCAAAAGCATTTTTAATCTGCGTTCTGCAGGGAACCTAAATCATGTTTTGTTTTTCACAAAAACAGACCAACTGTGAATCTTTCCACTTTAGTGTGGGTGGAAACTTCGATGTGAATTTGCAACCTGTTTGCGTTCGGTGGTTCTTCTAGCTTGAAAGTTAGATTGAAAACATTACAAAGATTATGTCTGTCAAAGCAAACGACAGCTGTCAACGGAACTGTAAGAATACGTTTTGGCTATCAAAGGATATGCACCAAACATGAGTCACAATCAGTGTTAGCGATGCAGAAATCCTTACTCAGGTAAACACCAAACAAACAAAGAAATCCCTTTACTAATGAGTAGTTGGACAGATTTATGATTTTAGATGAGACCCAATTGTGAAACGTCAGGGCTTTGGCTGGATTCGAACCAGCGACAGAAACACCATGTTTCTGCGCGGGCAAGTGCTCTACCAGCTAAGCCACGAAGCCACGCCAGGAGTTCGGAAATTTCACATTTGGACTCGGTTACTCACCCACGTTGGTGGATTCCAGTATGAGCTGATCGAGAAATCCTGCCGAGGCAGACGATCCTGTGGATAATTTGATGGATTCCATATGAGACAATGGGACGAGTGAGTAACCGAGTCCAAATATGAAATTTCCGAACTCCTAGCGTGGCTCCGTAGCTCAGCTGGTAGAGCACTTGCCGCGTTGAGGCATGGTGTTTCTGTCGCTGGTCCGAATCCAGCCGAAGCCCTAACATTTCACAATTGGGTCTCGTCCACAAAGAAGCCTCTGGTAACCTGATAGTCATCAACCAGAGCAACAGACAAACATGACAAAATTGACAAAATCTAGGGACCAAAACTGGGGAACATTTGAGGAAACCTGTGAGCGGATATGACGGAACACTAATACATAGCTGAACCAACATGCATTCACAAGACGGACCCTGAAGATGGAGAAAAGTGTGACCAATTATACCAAAGTGCAGCAGCAAGGGAGAAGTGACTGATCAATCAGAATTCAGACAATGACAAGAGGTAACCAATTAGATTGTGAAAGAAAAGGCAACGGAAGACAATCGTTTAAATTTCAGTTCAAAAGGTCAAAAGTATGAAGCAGCAAATTGTAAGTTTTTGGGTCAACATCTAATATAAAGACATGTTAACTAAACATTGTCAAGTATTAATCTATACGCTCAAATTTTCACTCATTGATGATGTCAACTCGAGTGGCAGTGCAACGTTTCGTACTTATATATCGAGATCATCGGACAGCCGAACAAATCAACCATCAACCTAAGGTAAGAAATTCACAAATAATCCCAACAATCTCAAGAAGTGGCACCTTTCTTGAACAGCGAGATTCTTCTACTAACTAGTCAAGTGTGACGTTTTTATTCTACAACAGCTGGAAACACGCTATTTTTCTCTCCTCTAAGGATTCAACCACTGGCTGCAATGATTCACAGAACTTGTTTTGTTTCACCACTATGATCTCCTGACTCTGCTTCGAAACATCCGCTTTTTAGTTAAACATCTGCAGATCATTAAACGCCATTCATATCAAAGTACATTTAGACCGACGACAAGAAAGAACTACTAACTAAGATGTAAACAAAATGAAACACACTGCCGAAAGCTCCCAGGTAGACATGAACAGTGTCGATGACTAGACGCACAAAACCATCATGCTGATCAGGTAAATGAAATCTATGTGTCGTTTTTCATTCACGGGAAATCTTTGACCCCTAACAAGACATTTGATGACTGAACTAAGATCTGGGCATTCACTGCACAATGGCAAACCAAATACTTGAACAGAAACAGTTCGGAAACCGGACAAATGTTCGTTATGAAAAGACTCATTATATAGTGTGGACTACTTTATAAATGAACGCCCACTTGTTGTGTGTGGTGAAGCCCCAGTAGATCTGATCTAGCCTGCGTTACAAGAATAGTGCCTGGGCCAAAACACAGCTGCCATTAGGTTAGAGGTCAAATTAATCTTTCCTAAGCAAAGCTCCTTGAGTTGAATAGAAGCAATAGTTTGATGAAATTTCATCAAACCCTTTTACGTCATCCACAGGAAAGTGAACGAATAACCACTGACGCTATTCGTGGGTACGAAATTTGAGCGACCTCCGTTCATTTAAGCGTCGGACATCACTTGTAAAACAGTGTATGCCCGTGGTTAAAAATTGTCTGTTGTGACAACTTGCGTATTTTATCTCGTGCATATTTTTGTTTCTGCTGGGGTTGAGAACAAACTTGAGTATTTCTAAAGCTTGAAAACGTGCACCGAGTTTGAAGGACTGTGAGTATTTTTTAACTCTCCCTGCTTTATTCTACTTTAAGCTGAGAGGCGTCAATAGCAATCGATAACTCATATCGGAAATGATTGACTGGTACGGACTAAAGTGTATCAATTTTTAAGCTGTTTATATTTGGGAATGTTTATCAAATAGCCCATATCGTTCTTTATAGTCAGTGCTATATTCGATCACAGGGGTGAGCAACGTAACTTGGACTTGTTCCTCAATGGGTTCTTCTTGGCGGCAAACGCTACCATGGTCACAGTAAAAATGACCGGTATCATGGACTTGCTTGTTTTTTGAACGGTTAGTTCCCTTAAATCTAATGTGATCACCGAACAATAGTATAAGTATTCCGAATGAATGTTGCGGAGTTCAGAGATAACAAAAAATGTGCCTACCAAACGTTGCGCACGTTGTGTTATCGGCTCAGCCGCACCAGATCTGTCACTATCGTCAGCTGAGGTTGGTTATCTGGTGCTGCCATAACCGGGGAAGAGTTTACCTGCCATTGTAGTAATGCTTGTACTAGTTGAACACATCGATGTTTTTTGTCCCAGAAACAGGAAACAGGCCTTTAACTATGTCCGTGACTAGATGTACTGCTTGATCTGATGTGCCCAAACTAAGCAACACAGAACAATTTTTTCAATCTTCTAAAGTCTGTTGTTGACTGATAATGCAATCGACCTAACAAACGTTTTCTGAGTGTTGACGAGTTAACCCAAACTCGTCATACTGAAGTTACACGTCATACACCAGAAGTTATTTCAACTGGCACTAAAGATAATGATTTTGAATCTTCTTTTGCAATGTTTCGGGATGGTGACAAGCCAGTATGTCTGATTTGGTCACATCCTAATTTCATTCTGGCTACTGGTTTTCACTGGTCACTTTGGCCTGTGACCGTGCTAGATGTAACCTGCTGGACGGAATGTCGTTAATATTATTTCAGGTCTGCAATGAAAACAGAACTTTCAATTTGAGCTGTACGTTGTCCAGCGTAGACCACTTTTTAGTCCGGTGTCTGATGTCTTTAGCCACTGTAGTAAACAAGACCGAAATCGAGTGCGAGGAATTTTTCATGTGGTTTGGAGAGAACGGATGAGGTTACCACTTCAAGAAATCCCCCTCTAATCACTTCAAGTTGGACATCATTCAAATTCGATCGCAATCCTTGTATTAGGATGAGCGTTTCGGTCGGCTCGCTTCGTGAGGAAGCATTAGACTCGAGTTTTATTCTTAGCAGAGCTCATCACTAGAGCACATTATTGTCCGACCGAAAGTTGAGTCTAGTGCTGCCTTACGGAATGGGCCGGCAGAGAGGTTTATCCGAATGAAGGGACTGTGACTGACTGTGATTGGTATTCATTTTGAAGCAACCTAACCCCCCGGAATAAAAATCTCCGACTTCGCCGAAAGATTAATGTTCGCGGAAGTAGAAAGCCTTCCTGTTTGGCCAAGAATCGTAGAGAATATCTTCATCGATGAAGCTTCCAACAGCATCGTTAGGTATCCGGCGAACAGGAGGTGATTCAGGTTTTCAAATAAACTGAACATCATCCATAACTGACTGCAGCTGTCGCGTTCTCATAGACTTTCCAGGCGGCCCCTTCCGAAAGGAAGCACTAGACTCGAGTTTCGTTCTCATTAGAGCAGTTAGTCAGCAGTGTACATCCTTGCCACCGCCGGAACTAAAACTCCGGCCATGCTGTTCATGAGGCAACTGTGTTGACCACTGCGTCATTAACCTCGCATTAAGCATGACTGAATTATCATATGTGGGCCCTCGGCCACATTCGTTTGTGAGTGATGATCAAGTTGCCCGATCGCCCCGTCGATTAGAGTTAACAGGGCAGTTACCATATCTCCTCTCCTCAGTAGTTGTTGAACTGTGTTTTAGCAAAATAATTTACAACGTTAGTCGTTCAATTCAGAATCTGCCGAAATCGTAGAATGAACGGTACACGTGTAGTCACTCCTTTCGAACTCAATGGAGAAAACAGATCAGTAGTGACAGTACTTACCGACACTGTTCAGAAACTGCTTATATCTCACTATCTCAGGAAGACTCATACATTGACAAGGCAGAGTGTCATAGACTGTATAAATATAAGGGTCAGTACTACAAAATGCAGCATCAACCAATTCTATGAAAGAATTCTTGATTGAGATTTACTGCGTGTGCACGGTTGATCAATGAGAACAGCCACGAAACTGCTCAGATTCAGACCATTAAACACTTTCTACTCAAACCATCTTGTTTTGTAGGCGATACGCAGCAGATGTGCTGGCTCTATTTGTACGGTAATAAATACAAACTAAAACCAGTTCAACAACCGTAATCTAAAAGTAGTCGGCCGGAACCAACAATGTCACTTGATGATGTTTCGGAATCTGTTTGTGACTGTCGCTGAACTGTGTCTACTTTGCAACAACAGATAACAGCACATTTGTGGAAATTGGCGTCATTTCAAAGTTTCTATGTTAAATTCATTTAATGTGTGAACCAAACAGCAGCACATATTCACGGTCCTAGTCACAGTGAGTACCTGCGCGAGTGATGGAAATTTAAATGTGATAACGCTGAAGATTGGATTCAGAATAATGCTTCCAATGTTGACCAGTACAATGTGGAAACATAGACAGAGGTATCTGAAGACTGTCTTTAAAATACTGGGTAACCATGTGGTGTTTATAATACTGGATCCTATAGAAACGAAAAGTGAAGAATAATTTTATGATTCAAACGTGAATAACTTAAAGGTTCAGCAACGACCGGTCTCACACCCACAATCATATTTACTTGAACATAAATGTGGTTGGATTTCATTGGGTACATGATCTCTTACCGTCGGATTTTAAAACTCAAGCTAACAGAAATTCACACTGCTTTACGGCAGACAACAAGCTGCATGCGTTCATCCCATCTACACAATACATACGTAAATAAACTGGAAGAGGACCAACTTAGTCAAGTAGATGAAAGCACCTGTTGACTCGTCGACCCCAACTGAACCTACAGAAGGCATTTCGGATACGTTACGCAACAAAAGGTCGAAAGCTTCTGCTGTTCGCGGAGGCGGTAGCAAGTAGCAAATGGAAGCAACCCGTCTGTACAGAGAATGACTTGTTCGTCAGTACCAAATTGCCCGGTAATAGACGTGTATGGATGTGTCTGGGTGTGCGTGTGTTTGTGTAGTTGTTGATTTTGTTGTTTAGCTTCACAATGTCCATTGAACTTTGATGTATAAACCCACAGACTGCGGTATGTCCCTGATGAGATGCAGCGAAATGTGTTCGAGTGACACATTGTGCAAAAAACTGTTTCTGGCTGCTCTGTTTAATATAATCACAAATAATTTACCGCAAACTCCTAAAGGTCAGTGCGATGGAATGTCATTGAATCAATTCTCCTTCATCACTCGACAGCGTAATCTTATGACATATTAGGTGATGTATGACTGATGGACCGGCCAACACAAAAAAAGGTTTCCTTCATTTAAATTCTAACGAGACAGTTAATTTATTGCAAAACTACTACTTATTTCAAAAACTTATGCGCATTCTTTCACCGTTTAGCAGCTTTTAGTTCACAATTGCGTCGACATATATTCAGTGCTGTGATAGGGTGGGCTAGGTGATTTCTGTGATTTCAACTTGGTGAGAAGTCCCAGTCGAGGGGTCATCGATTGGAGTTAACAAACAGTAACTGTGTCTCCTATTCAGACGATCAGGCAAGCTGATCATGACTCACAAACGAAAGTGGTTGAGTGTTCACACATGATAATTCGGACGTACCTAATGTGAGGTCATTGGCGCAGTGGTCAACACGGTTGCCTCATGAGCAACGTGACCGGAGTTCTAGTCCCGGCCTTACCAGGGGTGTGCATAACTGACGAGCTCTGTCGAGAGCGGAACTCGAGCCCAGTGCTTCTTTTAGAAAAGAAGCTGACTAGAAAGTCTGTGAGAACGCGATGGCTGCAATCAGTTATGGGTGGTGGTCAGTCTATAGGAAGTATCTCCTAGCTTACGTACACTGTGACATATTTTCCATGACACAACTTGTCCTTGGTTTCTTCGTTCACGGGACTCCACTACGTAGAAATCATCAGCAGTGTGTATGTACCACTTTTATACTGGCGAATTTACAGAGGGCTTAGAAACTTTCCTTCGGTTTTAAAATTCAGGTATAAATTGAAAAACCACTTGAATTAATCAAAAAGTTTTTGGGAGAAAAGCACATGACCTTTTACGGTGATACACTCACCAGATTCACACGATCCCTCGTAATTCATGTACCGAGTTAAAAACAATGATAAAAAGAAAATGTAAGTGATCGATCTCCAACGCTGCCCCCAAAGTCTAGTCAAACTGAGGTGATCAGCCTAACGTATACTTATAAACTTACCCCATAAAACACCAGGATATGTAGTCTCAGCCTGTGTGTGTGTGACTTGTATCGTAAACGTCTCAGCATTTCTTTTGTATAAACAGACACTACCATCACGACGACATGAAGGGGATCCCGTCTTTCCTATCCAGATGATAAGAACCCAAGTTGTATCTTTCGCCTCTTTAAATGGCAAAACAAGATCTTTATTTTCAATGTGTTTGTCAGCGTGTATAACTGGGAGATATTCAAATCGAACCCCGTGTTTTCGATAGTTTGTTACAATATATGTAAAGATCTCCAGGAGATTGTTGGATCTATCAAATTTATAACGGATATCAAAAAGCTCTTATATGGCCGTCTTAAGAAGAAACATATCTTTTCAGCCAGACATCATTTGTTATCGGCCAATTCTACGGGATGTTTCAAGCTGCCAAGCTTATCCACACTGGTTATTCACAACTGTACCTAAAAGATATATTTTCGACAATTTCCTATACTTTACTTACCGCCGGCTCGTAAAAATTGATTAATTTACGTCATAATCACTTTGCAAACAAACAAAAGTTCACTAGACTACGCTTTAATCATGCCGAATATGGACAGTGTAAGCGTCTCTGCGTATAGTAGAGCGTGGGATGAGATATTTTTGGTCAAAATTATCATCTGACTGTGTAAATCATAATAAATGTTAAAAGCCAGCAACCTGTTTTTTTTTTCAGCGATTGCGTCTCAAAGCTTTTTAGGGAGGTTTGAGGCATTTAATTCATCTAGTTGTAAGCCAACACAGCTAAACGCTTTTGCCGCCCTTTTCTAATAGTTCACGTCATTTAGGTTGAAGTATGTCTATATATATATGTACATATATATATATATACATTGCGTATCTTTTACTAATTTCAGTGGTCTTGAGGGACGCGTATAATTGCGGTGAGTTGTAATATAATATCCTTGAACAAAATTCTGCTCCCCAGTAGCAGCAGTTTCTCACTAGTAGACGAAAATTTGGTTCCTGCTAGGTTTGAAAAACAGTTGAATACAGTAGCTTGAGACATTCATACGCGCTCTCACTGGAAGCAACCATCCGCAATTTAAAACCATAGGTATCCGACAAGAAATTGCGCCACCGAGCAACCGTGTCAACGAGCCAGTTTTTAACTAATCGCCAGATAACCTCCCGTTTCAGAAATTGCTTCCCAGTGCACTATCAGCTCCTGGAGAATAGTCCGTATAGCTCCCACTTTCCTCCATAGGTAATTTAGTACAACTCTTCCGTCTCTAATCAATTTCTGTTTCCGTACTGTTTGGATTGGTTGTTCGGACATGTCAACAACACCGAATGATCTGAAGTACTTGACATACCCGGCACCACCATAAATGTTTTCATGTAACTGTAGCGACAGAAACATGGTGCTTCTGTTGCTGGTTCGAATCCAGCCGAAGTCCAGATTTTTCGCCAATGGATCTCTTCTGAAACGTGGTGTGACCAAGTATAAATCCAGAACGCACGATAAGTTTAACGTTCTTGGAGGCTGATGTTGTCTTACATTTCATATCGCACTTACATCAGACATACTTTGAGAAAGAAAACGCTGTCCCTTCCAAAAAGGATCACCTACAACAAAAAGAATACACATTTTCTCTCTACGAGTGTTTCTTGTTTGTAGAGTATGCTTCCCCAAACACACTTTCAACAAACTTTTAACAAGTTAGGTTTCACTTACTTCAACTGTTATCATGTGACTACATCAGCATTGTAGCCAGTCTTGGGTATTTTTTAAATAATTTCTCTTCAACTTATTCTAAATGCATAATCCACCTACAGTTTCGCTTAAGAAAGTAGATTGTTTACTCATAGTCCGCCGTTCAGAATGTATCGTTCGCAATTTAAGAAAACCAGTAGGTTAGGTTTACGTGATTAAGTGAGCAATCTAAACAATGAAATCTAAGGCGAAAAAGCCAATTTCAGTTGTAACGCGGCGCTGTTATTAGATCACCGGACAGTGTTTTGTTTGCTCTGCACTTACCAATGTTGTCCTTTGGTTATTTTGTGTTAAGCTATGTCGAATGTAGTCACGAGTTTTGTGAAAATGTTTGTGTCCTTGAAAGGCTCTTCTACATTGTCCCTTAGTTAACAGTTCTCACCTATATTTTTGACGTACAACGATCGACTATTGATCCTCGTTAGTAGTTACAAAGGAACATTTGGAAGGCAGACCAGCAAGTACAACACTACCCTCCTCGTAAGTGCCACTATATTAATCCGATCAACTTTTAACACCGGGTTCAAACTTCACTCCCCCAACCCTTCTAGCCACTGCCATCGTAAGACTTACTATTTTGTTCTCTACCACTTTCCAGGTTTGTTGCACCACAATCTTCCGAAGTTTCAGAGTGTCCTCAATTCAGGTTATTTAGAACCGTGGGAACAAAAGTTGGGAACTACCCGAATGACAGGTACACACTGTATATTCGGTTGCACTGGACAATTCAGCAAACCAACTTTCATTTCCTGCTAAGCCCAGCAGTTTAATAATAGACGGTAAACGATCTACAAGTTGTTATCAGAAAGAAACGGTGAGTTCTTGTGAGTGTTGAATAACGATTAAACCAAAAATACTCATATTTATGATGATCGTTATTATTATTATTATTATGTAGTATTCGTTCATAAAATCTTCTATCTGGTCACATGGTTACATCACTGCCGCCTATGAATGCACAACATATTTCAAAGCTGTTGGCCATGACGGTCTCAAGTCGGACACAGCATTTTAAACTCTCTTGTCAGGCCGATTTAGTCGAATGTACCCAAGAATAAAAAAAGAATGAAAACCATTTGCCCGAATGAAAGCAGATGATCAGTGAAGCATTCAGTCGGCTGTTTCAAGACCAGAAAAACACTAGTACAGGCCGCTTTCAGGCGGAAATAAATAATATCTCAATGAATTGTGGAGGTTCAGATAGAATGGAAGAGCATCGACGCGTCAGTGTAGTTACAGTGACTAGAATAAAGGAATCCCACAGTGTTGTTCAGAACAGATAACGAAAGAACTTTTTTCATTCGCACGAATAATTCAAAACGAAGCCTGATTGTGTGTTCAGCAACTTGGATGTCACTGATTTACAACAACCAGCTGATAACTTCTGTCGCAGAACAACAACAACACGCCAAGCGGATGAGTTATCTGAGAAGTGGTAAGTATATATCGAAGAGTAGTTCAGAGAAGCCCAACAAAAGAAAAATGAAAATAAATTTTTAATACCAACACGATAAGTTTTGTGTCGAATATAAATCAATACAATAGATCCAGGGGTACAAAAGTTAAGCAGATGGTACTGCTCGCTGTCAACAAGAAGGGACGAAAGTCGACACGCTTGGTAATCAAAACATTTCAGAATCTCACCAGTTTCGAAGATGATCGATATTCTAATTCTAGTGTCAGCTATATGTACACCCGGAAAGCTAAGATAGAAGAGCAAGTTTTTATCACTCCAATGAAGTGACTGGACGTTGAAATGGGCATACTGAACTGTTGCTGCATAAGTACAGTACTCATAAGAATTTGCGTTTCAAAACTATCTAACTAAAACTTTAGTAATCAAACATATCATACCGCATACAACCATTGCATAGAGCACCATATTACCGTTATCATTGTACACTAGTCTAAAGACTTCATCCAACACACAGGAGAAAAAGATTATTGGACAAAATGTTCACTCAGAACCACGACAAGTTATACGACATCTAAGACGCATCAATTCCAGTTCAGAAGGTACCAACTTGCAAAGTATAATTAAACTTGTTTACTTATAAAAATATTGCCAAAACCACATGTCCGACTTCGTGTTTTGTTACAAGTGGTCACTTACGTGCAGCAAGTGAACCATCACTACATACTCTTACTGTACGAAATGAAGATGTTGACGTCTGAAGCTAAGTGATTTTTTTATGGTGACCACCACCAAAGACGCACAAGTGTGGGATGCCGCTTAGGACATTTTTGGTAATGACAAACTCTCCTTACCACAAATTGGCACGTTGACAAATCGCTACTTCAAACCCATTAAGACAGAAATTTCAGACACACTCCGTTAAGGAATCTTACGAATTGGTCAGTGACTTGGACAAAATCAATCTTGCTAACGAACTGGTGCATTCTGTAGGCGTTCAGTCACTTTTAACAGATGCTACGTTACACGAACCGATTCATTATATTTGTGAGCTCGTTGAAATGAGTCACAGTTCGTTGCCACTCCCGACTGACATATTAAGGGAAACTTTGCTGCTCTGTACTGAGAATGTCAGTTTTCGTTTTCTCGAGCAGTCTTACTGTCAAATAGAAGAAGTAGCCATGGAAGGTTCACTGGGACCCATCTTAGCAGACTTTTTCACGGTAAAAATTAAGCAATGGCTAACTACAAAGATAAGAAGCTTGTCATATTACAAGCTTTACATCAACGACATATTACTATTCAGTCGATTTCAACAGATGATAGACGACCTGGTGCACTGACTAAATAGTTTCCACCCCAACTTGAAGGTTACTTGTAAATTTGACGTCAACACTTGTCTGCCATTTCCAAATATACTCATAAGTCGTTGAGAAGATGGCTAGGTTAAAAGAACCGTCTAAAGGAAATCCACATGGTCCGGTCAATACTTAAACTTCAGCAGCTTCAGATCGGTCCAACATGAACGAACCCTAGTGAATACTCCGTTCGTACGAGCAAAGCGAACCTGTACGCATGACAGCCTTGCGGAAGGACGAGACCTGATTACTTCAGGCCTAAAATCAAATGGTTATCCCCAGAAAGTTCATAGATAGGCATATTAGGCCGAATGTACCACCGGAGTAGGTGGTCACTGTAAACAGAAAGAAAGTCTATACTGGGCTGTCTTTTAAGAGTGATTAAATCGCGCATCAAACAACACAACGGTTGAGGAATTCAGTTAAGCGAACGTTCAGTGCAGCTGAACTCCGTGTAATCGCTCGTACTCAGAAGTTACCGGTGACTTCAGTCAAAGATCAGCCTATAGGTGCCACCTCACATTGTGTTCACCAATTTATATTTAACCGCGGGGAAAGCTACATCAGCAGAACCGACAGATATCTGAGCTTCAGAATGAAGGAACATTTACCTAAATGGGTATAGAAGTCCATGTCATCAGAGAACGGTAATATTGTTGAAACGCGTAAGCAGCCAATTTCCCCAGTCGATAAGCAAGTCCCAATCAGTGCTCACGTGGTCGATTCATCCTGTGCATGCAGAATCCTGTTACGTTATTCTAACTCAAGATTCTTACAGTTTACCGAAGCATTCGAAGTCACTTGATTCAAACCAGCTTAGTGTGTTCAAAAATAACTGTTCGCGAATTCGCCCATTCTCTGGAATTAATGACTGATCCTAACCCGCTTATTGATTATCCATCCCTCTGGCTGTTTGCCACAACAAAAATGACCCATCCGTGTTATCGTAAATTTGGTACTGACGAGTCAATAAGAAATGCTTGCATCTACCAGTTCTCGTGTTTTAACTGCTTCATTCAAATCCCTCAATGGAACCAATTGTTTCAGGTTCCATTCTTAGTTTTTGCCAAACACAGCGAAGTTAGCAAATCACTGCATATTTCATAAACGTTCGGATCAACTGAGCAGAATTTCAGTTTTGCGTCAAAAGCGTGAATGGCCGGTCACTATGTGTATTACAGGGGTTTGATGACACAAACTTCATAAGTAGGCAGTTTGTCCAATTATCGAACTCCGTTCACATTGTCGCTAATAATTTAGTTGAGAATGCCAAAGTTAACCAGGAAGAAGAAACCAATAGGGAAGACTAAGCTTTATCTACAGAAAATATGTATTAATCACAGAGGTACCTCAGTTATCAAGAAGGATGATACTGTTCGCAATGGAAAAAATTTAGACTACTCTCGCACACTGTCATGCTTCAGTAAGCTTTGGTTACTTAAACCACGGAAACAGTCATGGAGCAGCAAACTCAATGAATATGATATGACACTGAGGTACACTGTTACTCGATTGTCCCAAGGCATCTCAGCTACTACTTCTGATATACTAACCTGGAACAGAGCTTACATTTGGAATTCACCAAACACTGTGGGCCCTTCCACAATGTCCATTCCTTTAGAGAGACTGATCTTCGTGATACCGAAGAGTGATCTCTATGAGTGGATCCTTCTTTTACAACAGGTATAATTACAGATAACATAGCTGGAAATTTTGCTTGCCATATGGTGAACACCACGCACCTCTGGTTACATAACATATCACTTGATCACAACGTTTTGTTACACGCGATAGTGACAGCTTATTTGTAAACACATATCTTACAATACCCACCTATTTACGTTAATCTTTCCAAGATCACTGTGTAATATCTTGTGACGATCATGTTTACTCGACCATTTAGATTAGTCGAGCATATGTGTCTTGAACCAGGTTTAAATCAGTAACATTCAGTTTATGAGAGAAAGCACCTACCAGTTCAACAAACGATCCAGTATATATCGTCAGATCTGTAATATTATTTTCATGAATAAATACGTCGAATCACCAAACGTCAGCTGCTAGCAGCTGGCCACTAATCTAAGACTGTAACGGAGTGATTGTATGAGCAACGAAAATCAGCTTCGATATGACTATCTGATCAAATCAACTTCGATAGAACTATGTGGTCAAAGCCTGAGGAATAAAATAGACTAATTTTAGTAACAAAACTTTTTGCTTTAAGTACAACTGGTCATACGAGAGACAGTAAAAACGCCATCACCAGTCAACTGAAGTGATCGAAATATTTGGCGTAAGCGAAGCGAAGCAAATGATCTATTTCAAACGAAAGAAACACTGATTAGGAACTGACTGAAACGTTAGGATCAATAAGTGTTCAACAGATGTCAAACAAGCCACAGGGTCAAAACAGAAAAACATACGTAAAACTGTTTGTCATCTTTAGTTACTACAGTAAATTGACTGGCTATTTCGGATGTTAATTTTGTGTTCAACATTATAATTCAACCCATTTTGCTCTCTAACATTTCTTTTAATTGACAACACTACAATTTTTAAACCAGACAATTTCCGAACACACAACAAACATAAGCTTGGTTACTGTTTCTATGGTCTAAAGTTTTGGCCTTGCCCATATGTATTTGTGATTTCAACTTCATTTGAAAATCTAGGAAACTCATTATTTTGTCACTTGTATAATTCTGTCCAAAGGCAAACATAGTCTGCTGCTGGAAGTATTCTCTATAAACGCTGGGAATCTACCACAGCAGAATCACGTTGAACTAACTGTCTTTAGAAATACAATATGCTGGTCGCTATGTAGGGTACTCAGTGTTGTTTTTCCTGTCTTTTTGTATGGTTCCCTTACGTGAACACTTCGCAAACAATGTCTGTCAAATTCCTTGTTAATTCAGTTTGTTTGTTTGTTACGAAAACATAACTGTTACCAACTTGATAACGGGCAAAATAAGAAACAGGCAAATATATTTGCAGTTTGGTGTACAGTATTGTACAAACCGAAAGGTATATTTCGAAAACTGTACTTATGATGTATATCTGTCGACCACTGTGCTCATTGCAACTGTAGTCGAATCACCCCATAGTAAATGTGAACAACACTCGGCTGTGAATGTACATCTAGGTTGAATAGCTACCTTAAATGTGAAACAAATTTTGATTTGAAATCCACTTGAAGTACTTGATGGTTCCTGTAACATTCTTAACTCTTTTGCACTGTGTTTCAAACTATTGGCAGTTGAATTTAGACTGATCATCTTCTGTGCCTCACCACAGAATAAAATCGCATTTGTGGAGAAATTGTACAAATCCGGCATATCTCAGTCGTAGCGATCGGGCTAATTGGTAAGACTTATATCCGTGTCTTCACACAGAACTGAATGGTATTACCCAATCCCTAATTAACAGTTACACGACATCTTTGAGATGATGTTGAATAAACCGAAATCAGGCTCCTGAGCCTGTCACTTAAATCGACATTCAGGACAACTTAGTGGTCTAAGATTTCAAAGGGTGAACATTTCCGTAAATTTTAACCAGCTGACTTGCGACACTTTTTCCTGAATCCTGTAAAAGTTGAGAGCCTTCTGGGCTTGAATCATATATTCCATGTAGAGACAAAACTAATTGGTTTGTTGTTAACTCACAGAAAGGTCAAAAATCTTTAGAGTGTGTTAAATGTGTTATTTGCATAGGCCTCATGTCTGGATAAATTTCAGTCATACCTTCCCAATGACAGGTGGATGGAGTATCAAGAAACAAAAGAACAATTGATCCACCGTTCCCCACCTCTGCGGTAAAGTTCATGTGACTTTTAATACAGATACACGACTGATACACGATCGGACATCGTTGACTGTACATGAATCGTATGCGTAGAATACCTGCCGTCGTATTTACCACACCCCCATGGAGTTGGTACTATCACATATATTGCGTTAAAATTACAGTGTAATTATGTGAATACATTTTGGTTGCACCAGGAGATCAGTGATTGTTGCCACTAAAAACAAAACTCCAGTTACAACTAGTTATTTAAGGAACTGGACATTTTCAAACTGAAACCGAACACATCCCGTTTCACGCAGTATTCAAATCGTCACTACAACCAGTCAGTATGAAAGTTCCTGGAAATGACAAACTGAAGACAAATATTTTCAGTTTGCTTGAGTTTTCATTGATTGATGTCGTATATCTCAGTTGAACACCAAAACAAATTATTCTGAATTCTTGTGTAAATCTTCACTTTATCCATCCCCGGTCATTTTGTTTGGGTAATTGAGTGTTTTATCTAATTAAATGTTAGCTTCTTTCCTTATCTGGAATCAACAAAGAACGAATTCCTAATGCGACTTCAGTCTTCATTGTGACCTGTGACCAGTTGGCATTGATTTTGTTTGTTCATCACAAAATGTATACCGTCAATGGGAAAAAAAGAAATTTCTCTATCCCACATAAACCTGGACAGGGAATAAGTAAATTTTCTTTGTTTAACTTGATGAAGGTTTCATTAAAACGTACACAAGTCTAGTCGACGTAGACTACATATGAAAATAGTACTAATTAAATAGAACAAAAATACTTTTAATTCTACTGTACTAATTAGAAATTTGGAAAAAATCAATAACTGACAAATTTGGACAATGCATGAGAGTGTTAACTGATTTGGAGCAAGTGTATAGACGCTAAAATTTAGTGGTTTCCTGAACAGCCACTAACGTAGGATATAAATTATAATATGAGACATTGAATAAAATTTCATATTTTGTATCACCTTCATGTACACTATGAAGCAACTGTAGTATATAAAATGTACAGTACCTGGTTTAATTAAATCGAACTAAGAATACACCTTCTCAAGCACAATGACTGTATTTTATTTGCTTATGCTCAAGTGACGGGCTGCTAATTTAGATGTGACTGTTCATTTCAGTTGGGCAACAGTTGCTAACGATAAAGGCCACATATCAAGGTAGACGTAGTTGGAACTGAATGTACCTGACTATTCTGTAACGTTGCTAAGAGACAACAATGTTTGTATTTGTTGTTTACAAGGTTAGCTCACTATAACAGACAATGTTATTATACTGTGTGTGGTTTAAAACATCAGTGTCTCGACCAAAATTGGCTGAACGTATACCTGAGTGTGCGTGATAGCACAAAGCTGATGATAAAAATGTGAACGGAAACCTTACTTCATTAATTCCTGTGCGCAGTATGAAAAGAAGGTGGTGTCGTAGAGCCTGGAAGCTAATTAGACTTTTTGGTGGACAGTAACAATTACAAATTACTGAGGTTATCCGTAGTATTGTTTATGGATGAAAAGCAGTTAATTTTGTACCTGCACAGACTGCTGACTCAGATAATCTGTTTCCCAGGAGAATAGTGTCAACACAACCCGTAGGGTAGAGCCCAGCAGTGACAGTATTTGGCGGGGCTTTAATCCCTATACTGTACAGAGTGAGTTGATAGTCATTAGGGATTTCGGATAAAATCCGGACCTAAGGCGTGTGTTTTTGTTAATTTAGTAGTTCAGACTTTGACGGTAAGGGTTCAATGTTTCACCGTAGAAAAATAACAGCTAATTGGTCAATCAGCTAATACTTACGTTCGGGATTTGAGAACACACGATCAAGTAATATATGGAGTTTACGTTTTTTATCAAAATGTCAGACGAATATCTACAACCTAAAATATATATTCTCCAATAAACACTGGAACACAGCGCGCAATATCTTTTTGTTATTCATGAGTTGGATCAAAGGAAAATAGTGTTTCAAATTTTGTGAATTTTAACAGGTGGTTGAATTCAGTCATAAAAAATCGTCTCACATTTGATGACTGTTTGTCATTAATAAAAGTTATGGCTTTTCTGGTTAAATATAGGACAAATGTGGAAGGAAACTTCCCTTAAAAGTAACACAGCCAACTGGAACCAGTAAAATGTCCATTATAAATAGACCTTAATAACCTAGGAAACTGTGTTCATAAGTTGTTCATAAACCCTTGAAAAACAAACATGGTTTGTACAACATAATCAAGCTATCAGGTATTGGGTTTTTAAGAAACCAGTAATTGTACTGCATTCTTCGCTGTAAAATTTAACTTGTGGTTTGACCGGAATTATAGTTGAGATAAGTTTATTCCACAGTTCGATTCAACGTTATTTGTTCACAAACCTTTTTAATCTAATTGGTGTCCAAGTAGATACGCCATCGGCACAACTAGCATCAGAGTTTGTGCTTCTTATGGGATTACAATCGATTTTATGCTTAAAATCGCTTAGTTGCTCAAGTGGTACAGACAACAAAGTTCAAATATCAGAGTACCGTAACGTTAAAAATACGTAATACATAGAAGAGGATGTTTCAGATTGTGTCAAAATGAGAGATTTAACTGGCACTGTTCTAATCATAGAACTGGTCTGAAGAAACCGATGAATTAAATTCATCAGTTTGATAACTGTCAACTTCCGCTTCCCGAAATAGTTCAGAATAAACACCTTTGACTTACTAAGTCTGTCAGCTCCATCATTCAAGTACAAACTTATCAACGTAAACAATTTAACCCATGATATGATACACAAACTTGTCAATGGGTAAACATTACCAGATTTCAGACCGGATGAATAGATTAGTGTGTGAGTCTAACACTAGCGAGACGTCACAATTCACCTCATGGGCTTCATGCTCAAAATGCTAAAGACAAACACTGAGCATTAGTCTTGTGATTCGTCACGCTAGCCTGCACGAACTCTTTCCAAACTGATATGAACTCAGTACCGTGCAGCGCACGGGTTTATTCTTCTTCCTCACTACAACAGCCGGCGGCTGTTCCACGTGTTTTCAAAGATACACACGTTCATTTGCGCAGTAAAATTCCTCATCCTGACAAATGGTCTGGACCGCATCCCTGCAAACATCCTGTACATAGAATATCCGCACCAAATTTAGTACGAATGAACTCAAACAGTTTGGGCGTCGTGTTTATCGTGTTATTGGTAGATGGGTTGAGAATATCACAACGTTATTAGCAATCTGTAATATTCTATGTTTCAGCCAACTTGGATGGTTTTCTTAGAATTATAACACTCCTGATGAAGGCCACTTGTGTTGGTCGAAACGTAGAGTATTGCAACTCGCTCGTAACGTTGTGTAAGTCTTAATCCATTTGTCAACATCCCGTGCATATTTTGAAACTGACTGAAAAACGAGTCGAATCCTTCAATAAATTGATAAGTGTATCGTTGATGATAAACACCAAACAGTTTACCAGCTGGATAACTTAAGGCCTACTGTTCTATTCATAATGTTCTCATCCGATGGATTGATAAACGATTCTGCTCATATGAAATACAAATTGTATAACTGATGGTAGTTTTCCGTTTTATGACGAACACCAAACGATTTTTCCCAAATTATCCTAGTTTTGCTAGAATGACGTTTTGTAATCAACCGTTCGTCCACACTGTTTTCTGGCTTTCATTTGATACGACATGTTTAAGCTGATTGGTCGGTAGTAATCACATAATTTCACTCATTCTAAACAATTCACATCGAGTGTGTGTTCGAAATCAGATTATGGATGACTAAGGATGTATCCGGGCTAACAAATAGCACAGCTTGGATTCGAACTCATACGGAAAGCGTTTATTTAAAAGCACCTGATAATTCCTGATACACACTCTCAAGTCGAAATTAAACGATTAATTTCGTCCTTGTTTGAATTCAGCAGGTAGAGATTATTTGAATGGGAATATCAAACCAATAACCCTTGTGTTATGGACTAAATCTCTTACCCCTCGTTATCTTTCTTATTTAGAAGCGTTCATAAAACAATTCGTTTTGTTACAACAGTGAATAGATTCGGAAGACGATGTTGAATATTCTCTGAGCGTCGCTTAGTATCTACGCTACCCAGTACATCCACGAAAAGTCAGGGATGAATATTCCGTAGTCAAATCAACTACGTTTTTGTTAATGTAATCCACGTTAGATCGTAAAATAATCTTTTGATGTCTGTCACGTATGATATACTTCTGACATGAGTTGATTAGGTGAGTAGGAAGTGACTAAGTCACTTAGAAAAACAATCTATTGTTAGCATCGACCTACGACAGACTAATATCACAAACCATTACCCCGTCTTGTTCGGTTCAATTTACCCTCGGTTCATCACGTCTTTATTTTGTGTATACATTAGTTCATACCACTTACCGGTTTGGTAAATTTTTCTACAAGCCATCGGGCGAGATGAATCGATTCGGGGCACTTGGGAACAGTTTGTAATGAAGCTGAATCGATCCCAGTCAGCGCAAAAACGTCCATTTGTGTAGGAGTCACACACTACGCACTGTAATGTGCTCACTGAAATAGAAAAAGGTGAAAAGTGGTAGTTTCTGGTAATCGCTTTTTTGGACAAGTAAAACTTATTAAGTATTCCGTTAAATTTTACCTGGATAATATCCAATAGTGATTAAAAATCCCAATATTCCACAAATCACAAGATAAACAGACTTTCGGGAGGACATGGTCGTTACAACTATTTGGTCAACCAAAATCCATTCACACCCGATGTGTATTGATTTCGCTTTCTGTCCCAGTACAGCAGGTAGTTGTCGACTGATCATGTTTTGCAAAGATTTCATTGGTTTACATGGGATGAAGGTACATTGATCGAAAATCCGAGCCAATCGCATTGAAGCAATCGTTATAGAAAATTTCGGGCGTAACCAAAGCTGTGTGGATACTGTGTTTTAGGAAACTGAGATAGATTGGTTGAGTTGAACAGTTATTCTGAAAACACGCAAATCAGTAATGTGTATTGGACCTCATCATCTTCATGGTGTTGTAATGGTAAATCCGACAGAGTGTAATGAAATGATGAGTACTGAAAAAAATTTGAAATGAATGTTGGTCGTATGTACACTTAGAGAAATGCTACTTTTAAGCCTTGTTCATAGATGTCCGTGTTCAAATTCTACAATTTTCAAAAAATCAAGCAAAATCCTCAACGTAGTTCCGTTTTTAACTATTCACCCATAAGAATGAGAAAATCTAACTTAAGGACACTAGCAGCAGGTCGAAAAATAATGGGAAATTCTATATACATTCGGATGTCTGTTGACGATCGTGAAGGTCAACCAGTATAAACTGTGAATTTGAAAAATTCTTGGAAAAGAGTAGAAGGATATTCAACCCATATAGAAAAAACAATCAAAATTACAGCACACGAACTAGCCGGCATCATTAAGTACATTTGAACGACATTTAAGTCGTACACGGATTGCATCAAGGCACCCCACGTGATGAAGTGGCATGTAAAGACAATAGACGATTGGGTAATTAGGTGTAATATTGTGTTTCGTCTAGTTATTTGAGCAGTTGAATTCCGGTTCCTTTCACAGCAAGCCCACTTCAGCCTGCAAAATAGTGGCTAGATACAATTTTGAAAGTTTGAACTTACTTTCACTCTTCCGGAAAGAGTTTGATGACCAACCAATCCGAAGACAGTCTGTTCTAGTGAATGTGCGCGCTGATCATGTTTTCATAAATTCAAGACACCGTCACTACAGACTTTGAATAGTGCTCCAACTCGAGCACAACCGTATGTCAAACGAATTTTGCCTGCAAGTCAAATAACTCCCTTGATGTTGTACGTTCAACCAGCCAACTCTGCGGTAGTGAATTTTGCCAGCCAAAAGCAGATTTCTTGAAGGGTAATGTAGTTCCTGAAGAAATCGGTATGCTAAAACAAGTCACCTCTGGTCTGATGATAACATCGTTGAGGTGCACCATACCTATTGTTGTAGCTATCACTGGGATTTATAACTGGGTATGGTGGACCTGAGTTTCAGTAACACTTCGATCACAAACCTCCCGGTGTCAACAGAGGTTATCCTAGCAACGCACATTAGGTTGCCATTTGATATTGGACTGATGTGCGACTAAACACCACTGGCCTCATATGCTTGCAGCATTGGTATTTTTTAGTGAATGAATCAATATTTGGGCAGAAACAGTAAATACTTTGAATGTGGATACTATAATTAAGAGAGATTTATTCTGGTAACCAGATATTGACAGAACGGCTGGTATTTGTGAATTCGTTAGTTGAAATCAATAGCCCGTTTCGTATATGACATGTCTTTACAATTCTTGCTTCAAGTGAACATAATGACGATATTTTTGGTTCAAAAACGTCCATCACTCAATTGTAGTGAAACATTTTTGTAAAAAAACCAAATGAATAGGTGTACCTACAGTACACATTCACTTATAAGTTTGACGGAAAAATGGCAACGTTCTCGAGTACCAAAGTGCCTCAAACCTGCGAAATCGGATGAGTATAAGCCTACCTAGGAGACATTTCTTTTGATCGCATGGCAGATTCCGGTGGGATTTGTAGGTGAGGGAAACCATATGTGAAACGTACGAGTTGTGGACTTGTCTTCATAGCTCAGCTGAAAACCAACTGACCATGCGTGGGCATTATGTTCTTGTTGCTGTTTCGAGTCCAACAATTGGATCCCTTCTAGATTATCGAACTTCACATACGTTTTCACTCTATGCCTGTACGAGAACTAGGCCAACATTTGACGGTTTTCGCTTTGGTTCAATAGTTTAGTTACCAATGTGGTTACTTGTTGTACTCGATAATCATAGGTTAGTACAGTCCTAAAAATCGGACGACCTCAATATAAGTTTGCCTTTCGTTTGTTCCCGTTTCCCATTTAACAAAAGTGACTGTCGATAAACTGTTATATTGTATCATATGAGCTCGAGGTTTACAGATCGCGCTGACCGAATATCTTACCAGTGGTACAGTATCTTCGTCTGCCAGTTAGATGCCACGCCTAAACACAGTGAGTACTATTCGCAAATGTGAGTGCAGTGACAACATGCCGGAGGTTTTACACTTGTTTCCACAACAGAATATGGCTACCTGACAAAGTTAAGTGAAGGAAGGCTTCTGTCACCTCGGTAACTTAGCATGAGCCATCACAACGAGACTGGACCTTAACGCGATCTGACGGCTTGCGCATCTCTATGACCTATTGGGCTGAACTGGACAGTGTTGCCACCACACCGACAGTCACTCATACCAGGCAGGTCAGTAGGTAGAGGTCTGACAAACCACAGGCTCCTGGCCCGTCATGTTGAGGGTTGAAAGAGGGTTGGCATTACTTTCTAAAAATGTACCAGTTCTGGTACACTGCTACCCACCTGCTGCTTTGCGGTATAGGCTTTTGAGCAAAGATTTTGATTGAGAACCCTAGTCGTTCTCTTGTTTAGGTCTGGGCGTCCTGGCAGTATCTCAGCCCACATACAACCATGAATAGTCACAACACCAGTGATTCCATACTGCATCGGCCGTCTCGCAGTATAAACCGGGTCGCCTTATCCGCTACATACAACAGGGCGGATAGGCGAAAATATGCTAATGCTGACCCCTTCCCCACTGTCCTACCAAATTTAATTTTCAGGCCCCTCCCAACTTCCATTTCTGATAGTTACTCCACAGGGTCCCACAGCAGATGTACCTAACCGTGGTAACATTGAGCCGGTAAGTTCCGTCTCTTGCCATTCAGCTTCAGGCCTCCCTAGTCCCTTGCTTAGACCCAGAATGCGAATTGATATAGGTGCTTTCAACGTTCGCACGCTAAAACATATGTCAACAGGCCGCTCTCGCAGGAATGTTAGACTCGTTGCATGTCGATGTCTGCTGTATCTCAGGGACTAGAATCCAAGACAGTGGTCAGCCTATGGAACTGACAGCACCCGCATTGTCTACCCGATATTGGTTATACACTTCGGGTGACTCCACAGCCGCTGTTACAGGTCAGGCTGGAGTAGATATAGTCCTTAGCTGGACGGCCGCAGCCTCATTGATAGATTGGATTCCTGTTAACAGTAGACTTTGTGCT